>PVLC010001761.1:0-16371 GCA_004027655.1 Graphiurus murinus | reverse complement strand
GTGTTTTTGAAAACGTGATATTGCTTGTTAGTTGCAAGCGCTGTCATGTCTTGCTGCTTATTGACTGGTTGCCTCTTTAGCTCTGTGTTAAGCAGTAAGGAGACACAGTCTCTCCCCAGGTATGCTAAAAACTGGTGTTTATACTGGCCACTTCCCAATCAACTTGTAAAATGGAAAATGCAACCTAACAGCCTAGCTTCTAGTCGTATAGATGGTGCTGGCATGCTTCATTTGTGCTGGCATGAACTATCCAGAACCCTAGTTCATGAAAGTCAGGGTGGATCACATGCAAGTGCAAATAGAAACAATCCTTAGTTTGAGCTATTGTATTAAAAGCATGGCTACTGAAATGGATGGCAAAAAGATATTAGATCATTTGACCAGTCAGTTAAAAAAGGTCAGAGAATTGTGCCTGAAAAAAGAGTGCATGGAGACAATAAAAATCTTTTTATTTTTAATAAAATCTTCTAAATAAATTAAAATCTTTTAAATTTTTAGACAGAAGTCTAAAAATTAGTAACAGCTAATATTGGTGAGCAATTACTACTCACAGTCATCTTATAGATATTGTTTCGATCACTGCAGTTCTACAAGTATTATTATTACCCCAGATTGTGGGTGAGAAAACAGAACCTTAGAGAGGGAAGGTTCAAACCAATAAGACGTGTCTACATTGTGTGGCTAGCAGTTGATTAGTATAGATCTAACCTCTGATGTTGTGATTTCAGAGACTAGGAGCTACTCATTTTGAAATGGGAGGCGAGCTGCCCATACCTGTGCCAATTAGGCATTTTTAAAAAACAGAGTTTTTGAATGAAGGAATGAATGAAAAAGGAAGTAATTAGTGTTCCTGGTAGGGAGAAATCTTATCTGTGTGGGTCTATCTTCACAGTACTCAGCAAACAGTAATTCTCAAAAATGTCTTCATTCTCAGTCCCCAACTCCCTCCATGAGAAGCCCAGAGGGGTTCCGTTAGGTTCCTGGGTGCTGTCTGCTTCTCCAGCACAGAAGATGCCTGTCTGGGCTGAAAATGAGGGCCAGTTCTGCTCCTGTGGCCACTTGGATTGTGTGACAGCCGGCTTGCTGCTGAGTGGGGCAAAGGGCACACAGTTGCAAAAGGCAGATGGTTGTTTCTGAATCCAATTCCCTCCTGCTGCCAACCTGCTCTGAAATATAATCCATCACTCACCATGATAGATGTCTTTGAACTTAAGAACTCAGCTCTTGAGAAGTAGAGGAGGGAAATTGAATACCAACTCTTGTCCTCAAGAGAGGTTCTGTTGTGGCCTGAGGGGGTGACAGCCTAGAAAATAGTGTCACAGCTCAAATTAGTACTGAGCAGGCAGGGGGCACTGGGGTCTTCAGGGCCAGCTGCATGGCTGAGATGACCAGGAACACAGTCACCCATGTCTCCATCAGCAACTCCACTGCTAACTCTGGCTTTGATTAGGAAATGTGACATTCCTGAGAGCCTTCTGGACTAGGTAGTCTGGCAAAGGATAGTTGTGGAGGGAGATTAGGGCTAAAACAGGGAGAGAATAAGAACCTAGAAGTCCAGATAGCCAGGTAGACACTGTTAAAGGTCCTAGTTTTATGTTCTGGTTGTAAATATGTACTCATATTGAACATTTTTGCATGTAAATTAAAATCTTATAATGCTGTTTTTTTCTAGTTATTACAGTAATACAGATTTGATTAATTACTATCCTTCTTGGACTAAATAATATAAGCACTCAGATGATCTCAAACCAGTAAAAAAACAGCAAAGCAAGACAGAATAGATGGTTTCTAAAAAAGAGAAATCTGGGGTGAAAATGTGGTAGAGCCTAATAAACCCCTGGAACAGGAAAGTCCTATGGTCTATCTCTGTTCTTAGCATCTGTTCTAATTACCTCCCTCTGGGGCAACATGGCCAGACTTTCTCAGCCTCCTCTGCCTCTACTAGACAGAGCTAGCTAGCTTCCTACCTTAGCAGTCTAGCCACCTGGGAGGATCTGATTGGTTTACGGTAGGGTCAGCAGTCTGCCACTCCTCCAATTAGCTATGGTCAGGGCGTCAGGGTCATGGGTATAAAAGGATTGCCTGCGATTCCTCCTTGCTAATCTTCATGACAGTTCCCAAAGTAGGAGGATAATTGGCTGGGCAGGTATACTCAAAAGAGTTCATGACAATTTTTCTCTTTGCAAAGACTCAGGAAAATACTGGGGTAGAGTGAGGAGGGTGTGAGGAGATGAAGCAAAAGAAGCATTTGGTTTCCTCACTGCCTGTTGTACCATTTTAGAACTTATCCAAACTTTCTATAATTTTTTTTTCATGGGGCCAGAGGTGGATATTTTCCTTTCTCTACCTTGCAGCAACTCTGTGAGGTTTTTTTTTTTTCCAGTCAAATTTTATTGAACACATCCCATGACCCAGGTACCATTCTGAATGACAGTATACTCCAGTGAACAAGACAGACAAAACTCCTGCTCTCTGGGAGCTTTTAAACTAGGGAGAGGGAGAATCAACAAGTAATGAAGTGGTAAAGGTTATTTCACAAAGTAATAAGTACTGTGGGGAAAAAAAATGAAATCGAGTGGAGAGAGGGGTCTAGGGGTGGGAAGTAACTGAAGATGGAGAGATCAGGGAAGGCCTCACTGAGGAAGGAGCCCTGGATGTCAGACATCATCTGGCCTTGTGCAGTGGAGGGAAGCACATCTCGGGCATGGAAAAAACATGCAGCCTGAGCCAGCTGGACTGCTGGGAGCATTGAGGGAGCCAGGGCAAAGTCAACGTGGCACTGAGAGAGGTACAGAGTGCTCTGAGATGAATCTGGAGAGGTGAAAAGGGAGCACATTAATACAGCTCTGAGTGGGGGAGTGACATGAGCTAAGTAACCTCTTTAAAAGGTAAGATCATCCCTTTGCCAAGCTGGGTCTTTACCCTTAAAGCGCCTGGGAAGCATTGTGAAGAATATCAGTGCCTGGACTCCACCCCTATATTAAATATTGAATCAAAGTATTTGGAAGTAGAGTCAAACTATTTTAATTTATTAATTGCATTTTTCAAATTTAAAATTAACTTTATTGTACATTATAGTAAGTATTGGTGAGTACATGCCCCCTTTTGGTGATTCTCCCCCTAGTTGAGATCCAGTATATTTTCATCATCCCACAAAGTTCCAACATGTCTTTACAGTCAATCTTACCCTCCACTTCTGGCCTCAAGAAACTACTGATATGTTTGAGTTAGTATAGAGTAGTTTACCTGTTCTAGAATTTCAGGTAAATGGGTTAAATTACTCTGTACTCTTTGCCTGACTTTTTAAATTTAGCATAATGGCTTTGAGACTGTTCCATATTATTGCCAATGTTTCCTTTTTTATTGCTGAATTGCATTTCCTCATATGGATATGCCACAATTTGTGTAGCTGTTCCTGTTGTGAGGATATAATTAGATATTTCCTATCAAATGAATAGCTTAACTTAGGCTCTATTTTGTAAAACCTCCACTGTGTAACCTTGTGTGCTCTTGTATTTTTTGTAAAGATAGCATTTCCTAGAAATTGTGAGTGCCAACCCCTCCCCCGACTTCCTCCTCAGCCAATTACATAAAGATTGTAAGGCTATGTTCCCACCAATAGGAGCACAGCACAGAAGCTCCCCCCCCACCCCCCGGCCTGGAAATAAAATACCCAGCAGTTTTCTGCCATGTTGTTCTTTTGTCTACCTAACTTGACTGGTAGCAGGATCCCATTATGGTTTTGGTGTCACCATGGGTGGGTTGTTTTTTTCAGCCCAGTATAGAAATAAAGAGCTGGAAATCTCAGTTGCAAAGCTAAGATATTTATTGCAAAGTGAAAGAAAGAAAAAGCACTGCACTAAAGAGGAAGGTGATGAAGTGCTTGAAATGAGACACTGCTGCCCCCTGGATCTTCAGGGTCCTATTTCCTTATCACAAGGGAGCTGGCAGCTAGAGCTGGTCAGCCAGTCACAACAGGGTATGTCTTTATCAGTAACTGGGTGAGGAGACACATGGTCAGGTTAGGTAGGCAAAAGAACAACGTGTCAGAAAACTGCTGAGTATCTTATTTGCAGTGGGGGATTTCTGTGCTGTGCTTCTATTGGTGGAAACATAGCCTCACAATAGCCTTTAAGACCCAATGTCTATAACCCTTTAGGTCTCAGTGTTCCCATTTATCTTATCTTTGTTGATATGCCAATAGCCTGCCTGATGTAGCAGTAATTGGCAATACATGAATCATCTGCCTGTGACTGGGTCATTCCCCCTCTCTTTTATTAACTTGCATACATCCATAGGCAAGGAATAGGGCATTGGTATCAATCCAACTTTCTGAAGTATGGGGATAAAGTGGGGGCCAGGCCTTGGGGGTGTATGCAAGCAATGTGTCACACAGAGGAATGTCCCAGGTTCCTGTAAACATCCAAGAGACTCCGGTAGATGGTCATCGTGGTTTTATCCGAAATGCCATCTGATGCTTGATGGATTTAATCTTGTTAAAGATAAACTTGACTACATAATTTAGTAAACATGGGCAAATATTAAACTTTTAAAATAAATGTTTAAATAGAACTATATCACACATACAGTTTCTTTTCATAAGCTTCATCCTCCACAAACATTTTGTGATAAACTCAAACCTGTGACTTGCTTTTAACTTTATGATTTTACCATAGTCTTTCCTATTTGGGACAATCTTAAGATAAACTTTATTTTATTATACAAAATATTTTGTGTCCCTAAAATATTCTCTTTTCTTTTTACTTTACTAAAGTCATTTCCAAAACTTTTCATACTTATGTACCTTTTTTACATCTCTGTCTCATTCCTACATACTGGTTACTTTCTGCCTTAATTCCTTCCTTAATGTCATATTTTGAAATAATTTTATAAACTTTTTAATAAAATAAGAAATTAAAATCATCTACCCAAGTTTTACAGTGGCCTGGACTTTAAAGAGTTACACCTTTTCTTTTTAGATGTTTACATTTTAGCTAGGACTTATTGAAATAACAAACCTCTAAGTGACCTTGAACAGCAAAATTATCTTAGTACAAGCAGGATAGCAAAAGCGGGAAAAAGAAAAGCTTAGGTTTTTTTTTTTTTTCTTTTTTTTTGGGGGGGGGGGCTTTTCTGGAGGGATGAAATGGTCCCATAGGCAAAAGGAGTATAATTTTAAATAGGACTAAGAGTAAGGCTTGTACCCGAATTAGCTTGGTTCCCTGACATTACATTTCTTCCCAATGGCAGATTTGGGGTCTCTAGTATGACTAAGAAGGAATGAGGGAAATAGAGGTCATCCCAAAAGCAGGCTAAGTATTGAGCGAAGAAGTGTTCAAGGAACTGGCCCGATATGCCATGAACAGTCACTTTATGAAGGAATCTTGGACCAGGGGAGAAAGTCAGAATGGAGGCTCTGGCATCCCTGCCCACATGACATGTTCGAGGTGACATATACATGAATAATCTGCCTATGACAGGGCCAATCCCTTTTTGCAAAAAGTAAAATTTGTCTTGCTGAACTGCTTTTGAATATTGTGTCTTTTCTTATGAAGCTATGGAAATTTATTTCTAACAATATATTGGTGGGTCCTTGCATGGCTCTCAGTTTGAACTCACATGAATAAAGATATTAGGGTCTTTCACATGCAAGTATTTGTGTGGAGAAATGTTTTTATTGTCCAACACATGTTGGAAAAATATTCAAGAGTGGGATTATTGGGTTATATGGTCTATTTAACATTTTAAGAAGCTACCAAGTCATATTCTAAGGTGATTACATCATTTTGCGCTCTCACTAGGGGTGTGTAAGAGTTCCAGATGTTCCATATTCTCACTAATGGTTGGCATGTTAATTGTAGCCATTCTGGTATGTATAAAGTGATTATTTCATAAATAATACTGGACATCTTTAGCGTTGTATTGGATATTACTGATTTTATAAAGCTAAGCTAGAATGTGATCCCTCCTTCCTATTTTCTAGAAGAGTGAGTGTAGAGGTATAGACTGGCATTCCTTCTTCTTTAAATGTCTGCTAGAATGCACAAGCAGAGATTCTGGGTCTGATCTTACCTCTCTCCTGAAGCTTGCCAGTAGGTTCCCCACTACAGCTTTTCTCTTTCTTTAGTCTAGCCATTCCCTTGCCTGTGGCTGAACATCACTCTGTGAGGCAGGGGCTAACCTGGGTGCCTTGGACCCTAAGCCAGCTTCTCAAGGCTGAATCTTGCCTTCAACTGCTCCACTGCTTCAGCTTGCTTTGCCTGCTCCACAAGGCCAGGAGGGCTAGATTGCAGCAGCTGTATTCAGTGACTGATGGCTGGGTTTTGCTGATTTGTCATTTTCATTCTACATGAAGGCAGTTGGGCATTGTGGGTCTCCTGCAGGGAGACAATTGATTGCAAAGCTAATGAAGCATCAGGCTCTCTTGTCTAGTGAGAGGTCTGGGGCTTGAGCAATGTTCTGCATGGGGAGGGGGGCCTGGGTACTGAAGTGGTATATCCCTTTTAGGCAGAGGTCTTAGGCAAGTGCTCTTGGCCCCTTGACTAAAGGTCAGCGTGGCATTTGGTAACTATACCAGGATGTGGAAAGGAATTTTAACTGCTATTATCTGCTTGTGTAATCTGCTTCGCTGTGCATGGTATGAAGAAGTTGTCTTGACTGCAAGATAGCATCTGAGTAAAATATGTTGTCTGTTCTGATTGAACACCTGGTGTTAGTCAAACAATGTAAGGATTTTTATAACCATGAAAACCTGACTTTGCAGTACCTTCAACTCTGTAACAAAGGAGTAAAAAAGGTGGCTGAAACTGACACTCAGAAAAGCAGTACCTCAGAGTGTTGTCTGCCCCAGCTGGCTGGAATAAAGCAACCTCTTTGGCATTTTGGAGTCTGGTGTGTCTCTGTGGGTCACCTCGTAAATGTACTATCAGAAAATGTGTCTGTGTGAGTATTTCTGGCAAATTGCCTAAAGAAATATGAAAAAGGACCTCTAGTATTTATAAGCTTCTAGTATTTGTTGTGATTCATGTCCTTATTCTAATTATTCATTTTCATACAAACATTTGGTTTTTCTCTGTAATATATAAGGTTCACGTCCCACAAGCCTGGATCCCCTTGCTCTGTCTCTACTTAGCGCATTCATAATAAATGAGAACAAGCTCCCACGATGTTCCCCACTCCCCCTCGTCCCCCAGCCCTTTCGTGGCATCACCCTGAGCTCAATGTGTTGTGCTTTGTGGGTAGCAGATGTCCCATTATCAGTCACAGACATTTCTTCTGAAAGTCTATGCACTGAGGAGGGGAAGAAAGGCTTATGAAACATGGACTGCCCCGAGGAGCTGACCAGATGATGGCAAGGTGATAGGTCTGGGCTGTGTTAGGGAAAGCCTGCTTTGCTGGAGACCTTCTCAAGAGGGAGGGCAGGAGGCTGAGAGTGGTCAAGGAAGGCTGCCTGGGGGAGGCAGAGCTGGAGTAGGGGCTATGGGGAGTTGGACTTGCGCTGGAGGGGAAAGGGAAGCAAGTTACTCATGTGGACAGAGGAAGAGGCCTGAGTAAGTGCAACCTGAAAGATGCAAGGAAGGTTGCACTGTGGAGTGGGCTGGGTGAGGAGGTGAGATCCCGCCCCCCCCATACCCTACCCCCACTTCTGGCCAAGCTTCAGCTAAGAATTTTTTTGGGGGGGTGCTACTGGGGATTGAACCCAGGGGCATTCTACTTCCAAGCTACACCCCCAGATCTTTTTATTTTTTATTTTGAAACAGGGTTTTGCTAAGTTGCTGAGGCAGGCCTTGAACCTGTGATCCTCCTGTCTCAGTCTCCCAAGTACTAGGCTAAAGTATTTTTTTAAGTCTTTTTTTTTTTTTTTTAGTCCATGCACACAAATAACATAAATTCAAACTGCACAAAAGAGTTGACAGTGACATGTAGGTCTCCTTCCATGCTCTGCCCCTGCCCCCCAGCTCCCATCCCAGAAGCAATGGCCTTCTCCACTGTTACCAGGTAGAACTGCCTCTCTCTCTGGTACATGAGGCTGAGCTCTAATGTCACCTGCTTCCCAAAGTCTCAGAGCCAAGTTGGCAAGAAAATTGGTTTAATTCAAAGCCAGCTTTGAAGGAAGACAGGAAACTTTCTTGTTTCAAATATCTATCTTCGGATAAATCAAGGACAAGGGAAGCTTTTATAGGAGAAAAAGTAAGGAGTGAACAAAAGAAATCTACATATGCAGATTTAGACAGCCAGAGAACCCTCAGTCAGGTCTCAGCTTCCTGGAGGCCTCAGGTGGGGGTGGAGGGGTAGGAGTGGCCCTTCAGCCTTTACTCTCAGCAGGAGGAAATGCAGAAAGACAAGTTATCAGGAAGTTGTTAATTTTAGAGGGAGTCTGCCAACTTTGGGTGGGGGGGAGTCTGTTTCACAACTTGCCCAATGTTCTGGACTGCTGCGTGCATGTGCAAGACATGTCTGAGCTCCCTTACGCTCCTGGAACCATGGCTCTCACCTAGCCTGTCCTCTGGAACAACTGATCTTGAAGAGTGTTCCCTATTGCTATGTCCGCATCAGCTTCACTCTTCTTCCTCTGGACTTTGCTTTGGAATCTGGTAGAACTGGACCCCCATCTGGTGCCATTGTGTGCCAGCTGCAGGACCTGGGCAAGTTGCTTGGTCTCTCAGCCTGTTTCCTCAGCTGTAAAACCGAAAGTATAATATCCTCTCCTCAGGGACCAGTTGTGAAGATTAGCAGTGAAAAGGTGTGTAAAACCCAGGCACATCTCTAGGCACAGAGAACATGCCCATCCATAGTAGTCTCTATTTCTCACCAAAGAAACAGGAGACCAAGAGGGAGAGATCCTCCCTTTCCCCACCAAACCTGCAGACAGAAGCAGCTGGTCAAACACCCTGGCCCCTTCCCTCTGGGGACTTGCAGTTGCAGTCCCCAACTCCCTCAGGAGAGAAGGAATGCCCGCTAACTGTCATCCCAGCAGGTTTGCCTTTCTGTTTATTTAGACTCTTGGATCAGATTCTGCGCAAGCAAGAGACTGGCCGGGGAGCTGAAAAGCGTCTTGGGCTCTGCCCAAATGGGTTCTCCTCTCACCAGTCAGCTGGCCACAAGGCTGTTGGCGTTGCAGAAACACTACCATGCTGAGAGGCACCATGCTGGGATCCCGTGTGGAGATGAAAATTAAGGGATAAATATACAGGTTTAATAACATTCTGTCGTTTTGAGAATCTCTGCTGCTTGCCTGTGATATTTTAATCCACTTTGCACGCTTTCAACATTAGAACTTCTGACAAAGTTTTACCAGGAAGATAATATCTTTATATAATGGCCTTGTACAGTGTCTGTGATTCTAAACACAAATTTATTTGCTTTTGTCACTCTGGACTAAAGAGAAAGAAAATGAACCATTAGAAAAAAAAAGCCTGCTATTACGCTACCCCCAACACTTCCTTTAACTCTCCTGGGCAGCTCCTTTCTCTTTTATCTTGCCACTCTGCTCTTACAGCCACAGCTCCATTATCGGTTCCACAGCTGCCTTTGAGGTTAATATTTCAATTTGGTCCTTCCGTTAGCCATGGAGATGAATTATTAGTGCCAGCAGGAGGAGTGAATTAAACAAACTGTAAAATAATGCCGATTTTCCCCCTTTCCCTCTGCCATTCTTATACCTCGGTTAAATTTTTAAGTGGAGTCTATAGGAATTCACAAATAGTTACTGCCTTTAACTACTGATAAAGCTCAGACTATTCAGATTGTTTTCAAGCCTCGTTCCTTTAATTCATCGTTTAGTAGACAGGTTATAGCTGTAGGGGTAGAGTGTGGCGTGGGACACAGAACCTGGTCCCCTGTAAGGTGGAGTGGGGAACAATCAGACGACCACCATATCTGCCACAGGGCAGGAGAGTGGCTGAAATAAAGTCCCATGGGGGGGAAAGAGGCGACCTCACTAACAGACCTTCCTGGCCTCTGCAAAGAGTTTGGATTTCATCCTTATCAAATAGGAAGACATTGGCAAATTTTAAGCAAGGACTAGCAAGGGTGAGAGTGTCACTGGGAGCCCCGTAGAGATACAGGAGCAGCTGAGAATGATGGAGCTGGGACTGGGCTGGGGGCAAAGGAGGTGGAGAGGACTAAACAGGTTTGAGGTGCACATGGAAGAAAATGCCCAAAGCTGTGTGGCCTACTCTCCTTGTCTTCCCTTCTTTCCAGTCTCTCTCCCACAGGAGAAAAATGGATTCCATTTTTGAAGAGTCCACTGTTTTGTTCTGATCTGGGCCTGCTTACATGGAAGACCCCCTCACCCCACCCACGCACATACAGAACAGCTGCCATTAAGAGACAGGGCTCCCCACCCCGAGGACTTGATTTCCAGGGTAGCCCACAAAGTAGAAAAGGAGGAGGATGAAGCAAAGGTGAAAAGCACCTGGAGGATCTTGCCTGAAGTCTTCCATCCTCCCCCAAGGCAGGAAAACAGTAAAGGCGGAGAGAGAAAGAAACTGCTTAGGTCTCTGTTGACTTTTCTTCCTTTGGGCTTCCTGGGGCCCTATATCTAAGTTTCTTCAGTTTTTGGCCCAGAGACAGTGAGAAAAGCCTACCCCCACTGCCTGGGTTATTCAGTTAACACTGGTTTATCCTGTATCAAACTGCAGCTTCTATCCCTGTAAAATGGGTCAATGATTTCACCTGCAGACCTGCCTGATCTGCTGCAACCTTTGTATGAGATGAGAGGAACCTGTGCACCTGCCTGATCTGCTGCAACCTTTGTCTGAGACGGGAGGAGGACCAATCTTAGTGCTTCTTGGTACTAGATATCGAACCCCCATGCATGCTGTGAGATACACCCCCAGCCCTTTATATTTATTCATTTATTTTATTTTGAAAGAGTCTCACTAAATTGGTAAGAGTCTCAGGAAATTGCCGAGACTGGCCTCAAACCCACAATACTCTTGTCTCAGCCTCCCAAGTACTGGGATTACAGACAAACACCACCACGCCCAGCTAACACCACTTTAAATTCAGGGGATTCATGTTAATCTCGAGTGGACTTGCACCAGGGGTTGCAAAATCAGCCGGCCAAGCTCACTGTAAAGAATGGCCAAACCAGAGCCAGGACAGGTCTCTCCTGCCAGAGGTTCAGTGTTTCCAAGGAAGCCAGTAACCTGAATATGTATGGGAGCTCTGCTAATATTTGATGTTGACAATGAATTCAAATTTAAACATATGCTATAGACCAAACACAATTCACCCGAGAAGGGCTGAATTTGGCCTCCAGGCCTCCAATGTGTGATCACTGCTTGAAGTCACATTTCCTTCTTCTTCAGGACAGAAGCATAGATTATTCAGTGGAACTTTGTGCTGGCAAAAATTACTGCTGAACAATGAATCCCTTCCTCCTGCTGGGTGATGCACGAGGAGGGGTACCAGCATCACTCACAGGAAGTCGAAAGAAGTAGACTTGCCAGTGTTGCTTCACATTTTCCTGCACACAATGATTGGTTAAAAAAAAATGAACATGTTACCCATTCCACATGAGCCAATGAGACATGATGAAACTTTTTCAGGGAGCCCTGGTAGGTGAAACTCACTCTGAGTGTGCATGCATGACAGGTGAGAGCATACAACCTCTAGAGGGCAGTTTCTCTGAAAATTGAGGCTGCATGAGAGAAGTCTAGAGAAAAAGCCAAGTTCTGATGACATTAGTCCAACCTCTGGATCCAGCTATGCCTGAAGACCTACCCATAGATGTATATCAGTGATAAAGTCTCCTTTTGGATTTAGAGTTAGTTTGTATGACATCTCTTATCTTAAAATAAAAAAGTAATTTAGCAGATATGGAAGGATACTTTCCTATTCTAGAATAAGTTGAAGGTAGATTCAGAGGGGCCATTGGCATTTTTTTTTAAATGGGAGTTTATTAGGTTGCCCATGCTGTCCTTGAATTCATGATCCTCCTGCTTCAACTTCTAGAGTTGCTGGTATTATAGATGTGTACCACCATACCTGGCAATGGCCACAGGCATTTGTTTAGCTAAAAGTAATGAGCACAAAGTCCAGGCATCAAGGACCATTCTGACACTGGTGAAGAATCTAGCCAGCATTGGAAGACAGTACGTGGGAGGCAAAGCAGAATTCCAAGAGAAATGACAAGCAGGGAATTCACACACTGGTTCAAAAATCACCCTTCCTACTCCTGAACTTTAGTCTCTGATTCTGTTACAGTAACATGACATTAAGTCACATTTATTGAGTACTTATTACACGCCAGGCACTCTGCTAAGTGTTTACTCACATCGTCTCATTGGCTCCTCCTGGAGGCTGGTAGGTTGCTCTGTTTTGTCCATTTCCTCAACATTCTCCATAATGAAGGGGCAGAGTTAGGACTGACCGCAGAGATGTGCAGCTCTGAGGGTCTGTGGGGTTTGAAGTGGGAGGCCAAGCCACTCTCGGAGAGCTGGTGAGAGCAGGCGACACTGCTGGTTGGGGGAAGAGCTCTTCTATCAGATCCAAAGCACAGAGCTATTTATTAGAACTGTGCTCTGACAGCATTGCACTCATGGGATTCTGTGTTCTTCTGTGTGTGTTGGGGGGGGTGATTTTTGGAGCTGTCACTGGAGTGAGAGTAAAAAGATGTGAGGGAAAATCACACCATGAAATATTAATATATTTTCTTCTATTAATTAGATTCTTCCCCTATAGGCAGGTAGAAGGACAGAACCTTCAGAGGCTTCTTTGTTGTGTTTAAAAACACGTCACACAATCAGTACAATAATTAAGAAGCTCTGTTTTTTTGTTTTGTTTTGTTTTTCCTAGCAAAGGGAACTAATTATTTCAGCTAATTGATCCAGTTTTATGAGAGTTTTAAAATCTTAAACTGGTATTTCGTTGAACTGTGCTTATCAGTTGTGGGCAGCTCCCCCAATTGTCAGGGGAACAGGCCGTGCAGGGGGTGCTCCCCAAATGGAGACTCCAGAAGTCAGTGCCAGCTTTACTGACAGCCCTCTTGATATCAGCCATGGGGCATTCCTGTTAAGCATGTGGAGGGCATTACAGAGAACTCAGTGAGCTTCAGACCCACAGCTAGCTCTCTTTCCTTCAACTCTGCCCCTCAAAATGTTCTAACTGAAAAGGGGCAGCCCCTCTCATCCCAACCCATCTTTACATGTGCAAAATCTCTCAGTCCTTCAGTGCCCAGCCCAGAAACATCTCTGCCATGAATCATCAGGTTCTGCCCCTCCTCTGAGTCCTCACAGCATTTGTCCAGGACTGTTGACTGGGTTTCTCTCAGGCCTGCTAGGCTAAAGAAGGACTCGTATTCTGCAGAGACACTGACCTGGGATCCAACCCTACTTGGTGTTCTATAAGGATCACATTTGAAAGAAGGGAGGGAGGAGACTGTGAGAGAGATGGAAGAAAGAAGGGATACACACACACACACACACTTTCATATTGTAAAAATAGAGAGATATATAGACAGAGGAATGTTTATTAAGTGTAATCTCTCCTTTCCAAGAAAGGTGGGTCTTGGTGCGAGAGGAGGTGTTGCTTGCTAAGTTGGGTGATGGGTATGAAAATGTTAAAGAAAGTGAAGGAGCCCCAAGTGTTCTCTATACATGAAAGGGGGTGAGAGAGAGGCAGGAAGTTGGGGAAATGGAGGATGAAGACATGGGTAGGAGAGGAGATTGACAGAGAGAGAGAGAGAGAGAGAGAGAGAGAGAGAGAGAGAGAGAGAGAGAGAGAGAGAGAGAGAGAGGCCCCAGATGGCACCTGGAGAGGGACTTAATGAACTGACTAATTTTAAAAATAATCTAAAAATAATTCTATAAGATTGTTTCTATCATGTATAATGCAAATTCTCTCCTGTGTATTGACACAAAATGTTCTGTGAAACGTCAATATCCTTTAATGTGCAGTGAGCATTGTAGGTCTGTAGAAGTGGGGAAGACTGCTCAAATGTGAGCTTGACATTGAGAGGTAGTCCAGATCAGGCATCTCCTGCTACTCTCAGGAGACCAGCTTGTATCACCTCTCCCATCATTCTTCAGCTTCTTGGAGGCACCACAGCCTACTGGCCTGACTTGGTTAAAATCTAGTACTCCTGAATCCTACTTACATAAATCTTGAACATTTTACTTAAACTTATCAACCTTTCTCATCTGCAAAGTAGGGCTAAAAACAATTCTTTGGAGGTCAACATGAGGCTTAATGTAATAATGCATAAAAGGTTTAAAACAGGGCATGTTACAAAATAAAATGTTGAGTATTATTTTCTCATTCCCCTTCTTTTCTAACCTGAGGTTAATGAAAATATGTATGCCTTTAAAATATTCCTAATAGGGTTGCCAGATAAAATATAGAACTCCTAGTTAAATTTGAATTTCAGATAACAACAAATAATATAAAGTTAAAATTTAAATGAGCATGCTGCATTTTTAGCTGCTAAATTTGGCAACCTAATTCCTGCCCTTTGACTCTAAGATTTCTCTTCTGGAAATATATTCTAAAATAATCATATATAGAGAAACGTTTTATGCAAGGAAATTTTCCATAGAGTGTTTTAAAAATACGTGTTGATGCCAAGCGTGGTGACGCATGCCTATAATCTCAGTACTTGGGAGGCCGAGACAGGAAGATTGCAGGTTCACAACTGGCCTCAGCAACTTAGTGAGGCCCTTTGCAATTTAATGGGATCTTATTTAAAAAAAAAATAGAGCTGGGAATGTAGCTCAGAGGTAGAATGCCCCGGGTTTGTTTCCCAGTAAAACACACACACACACACACACACACACACACACACACACACACACACACACTGAAAATTATAAACTGAAAGTATGCCCAAATGTTAGGAAAATTATTCTAGTCATAAAAGTGATCTTTCCTAAGAATGTACAATAACATGGGAAATACTTATGAGATGAGAAAAACAAATCAGGAATAAGATTATGTAAACAGAGGGTTAAACTATAAATATCCTCTTTAAGTACAGAAAAAGAAAAACTGACAGGAAAATTGGTAAAATGTTAATGGTTTTATCTAGATGGTGAAATTACAGCTTTTTTTCTTTCTACTTTTATATACATGCAAAATTTTCTGTAATGAGCAAGAACTACTTTAGTTCTAAAAGCTGCTTCTTGACAATCACAATCTGAGGGGAGGAAGAGGATGAGTGGGCACCAGGACTGTTGGGTTCTGATGTTGGCATATACTGGGGAGACTGGAGAATCAGTTCAGTTTGCAGGACATCAGTTTTCTTATCTATAGAACGAAAAATTGGACCCTTTTGTATTAGTCTGTACAATCCTATACTGCTCTGTGATTCCTCCTTACCTCCCTCCCCCTAAATCCTTTTACACTATTCTAGTAGCCTCTCTCCTCTTTTATCTGGAGTCCTTTTTGGTTTCTATTTTCTCTCTAGCTTCCACACAGGAGGGGAAACATACAACCCTTAACTTTCTGAAACTGGCTTTTTTCCCCCTCCTTCCTTTCTCTTTTCTTTCTTATTCTTTCCAATTCTCTAGCCTGCCTCAGGGTCAGAACACTAATGTGCAACCATTAAACAACTGTGAAATTCCAACAAGCCTTTAAAACAAATGGGAAACACAACTTCAAGAATGGCATAGTCAGGGTGCTCTATTTCCCTCAGTTCTCCCTCTGGTTCCTTTTCTATGTGTTGGCCTTGTCTCTGGGATACCTTTCCTTCTTGTAGCCAGAATACTTCCAAAAATTCTAAGTTTTCTTCCTGCTCATGACACAGTTGTATTGGTGAGTGCTTTTGTTTTAACATGGGAAAAGAGTCCTGAGATTTTCTTGATTGAACAGGACTAGTTCATAGGCCACCTCAGAACTAATGAGCAGAACTGTGCAGTGGGATGCCTGGATTTATTTAAGCCACCCAAGATGCCAATCTGGAATTGGGAATGAAGCCATAAGCTATGGTGGATATCTGAAGAAAAAGCCGGATGTTTTTATTTTATTTTATTTTATTTTTAATTTTTTATTGTAGTAATTCGTGCAATATAGCATACATCTTTGTTAAGTACGAGTTGTTAACAACATATTTGCACACAATTCTCATTTGACCCCTTCCCCAATTCCCACCCCAATCCCATCCCCCTCCCTCCCCCTCAGGTTCACTTCAGTGAGTGACCTTGATATGATTGTGTAAGTACATCATGAGTTTTAGGGCGTCCCTCTGCCCCTTGCGTCCACTACAATTAAATCAACTTCGTTGCTTATCGAGGATCACTCCTTTTCATCTGGAGACCCTCCTATGCCCCATCTTCTCCCTAGCATCCACATATTAGGGAGAACATATGCTTCTTAACTCTTTGTGACTGACTAATCTCACTTAACATAATGTTTTCCAGTTGCATCCAT
>PVLC010001760.1:103853-132733 GCA_004027655.1 Graphiurus murinus | reverse complement strand
AATATCATCAAAATGGCCATCCTCCCAAAACTGATCTATAAATTCAATGCAATACCCATGAAATTGCCAAGGACGCTCCTCACAGACATAGAAAAATCAGTCCTTAAATTCATCTGGAAAAACAAAAAGCCCAGGATAGCCAAGGTAGTTCTTAGCAATAAAAATCATGCAGGAGGCATCACAATACCTGACTTTAAACAAATTTCTAACATAACAAGTAACTTCTAGTGAATAGAGATAAAGAAAAGCTGAGAAACTCACCAAGGACATGGGGAAAGTAATGCACACTTTAAACTTTAAGAGAAAGAACAAAGCTGGCTTCTACCATGCAGACCCCTGACCTTGCTAACCCAGTAATACATTTTAATCAGTGATGTCAGTCCTCTCTGTCCATGTGAGATTAACAAAGCTAGTAAAGGCTTACATAGCAGAGAAAACAGACCTGAGCCAGTTTTGGGTGGGAAAAGGCTAAGCAAGGTGGGAGAAAATGATAATGAATTCTTATAAAAAATAGGTTGTTCAGAGACCTCAGTGTCTTACTTTCAAGGCAATCCACTGCATTACCTCTGATGTAGTGTCCCCCCATTCTACAGGAGTACAGTTCTGGCTATTTTTGTCTAAAACTAGCTAAGATCAAGAACCCATGGAAACATCCCAAACTATTAACATCACCCTATAGGGGTTATTCTTTCTTAGCAAAAGTCCTCAATAAACCTATACTTCTAATCAAAAGCGCTCATCTCTCCACCTGGATTTCCTGAGATATGCTGAGTAAACAATATTCCTAAAACTGTCTGGCCTGTGGTCAAGCACAGGCATCACCCAGCACCCACTAATGAAATGTGAGTAACCTGAACTCTAAAAAAGGGGATTAGTTGGGCATGGTGGTGCGTGCTTGTAGTCCCTACTCGGGAGGCTGAGACAGAATGATCTGTGTTCGTGGCCAGTCTCTGCTACTTAGTGAGGCTCTCTACAACTTAATGAGTTCCTGTTTCAAAATAAACAATGAAAAATAGCACTGGGGGTGTAGCTCAGAGGTAGAATGCCCCTGGGTTCAATCCGCAGTTCAGCAAAAAAGGGGGATTAGACCCCCATCCCTGCCATGCACCCCTACCTCCTCAAGGGCCTCTCATATAAAAAAAACTAAAGATTCCAAAGATGCACTCTCCCTCTTGAGATGACCCACGTTCTTGTTCTTCTTCAAATGTATATTCCCCACTTTCCTAAATAGACTTGCCTAATTGGTGCATGCCAATGAATCCTCTTTATGAACTTCAGGTGCTTGATCTTGGTGTCTCCTAACCACAGCAGAAGAGCCAATGGCAGTTTATAATGTCATATTGTTAGAAATGGGTTTTAGGGAAGCTGCAAATAAAAACGTGAAATCAAAAGTAACTCGGCAAGGCAATACACTTCCACTCAGGTTTTTATCCCTGCGATGCATAGACCATGGTGCCATCCCCCAATTGGCTGATGTAAGACTTCATACTCTAATCTGGTTGGCTAGTTTTCCCTGAGCAGATTTCACAAAAGGAGAAACATGAAACTAGTACATCTAGGAGTGGAACACATACACACATACAAAAGTACCTACATGACAGCTACAAAGTGGAAGACTGCCAGTTTCTATGTGACCTTGTGACTTAGTGACAACATGTTTCACTCTAAAAATTAAAAGTAAAATAGGGCTGGGTGTAGCTCAGGTGGAATGAACCACAAAATTTTTTTAAAAAGCCATCACTGAGTTGGAGATAGACAGTAGTGGGTCAGGAGAGCTGGTGTTAGAAAGATGAACCAAAATAAGATGGACTTGGGTCAGATTAAAAAGAAATACTTTGGTGTTGACTTATTGAAGGGTGCTTGGGAAAGTGATGTAAAAAGGGTGGGGTTCATGATCAGAGAGCCTAGTTTTAAGTGTGATTTTGGAAGTGTAACTGCAGTGATGTGTGTGGTTGGGTTATAAGATGTCTCTGTTGAAGAGGAATTCAAGGATATGATGGAAAAGTTGGTGAATGGGCAGTCACCATGGAGTTGAATTTCCCAGGATTGACAAAGGACAGGCTGGAGCACAAACCTTCAGGAAAAGTACTAAAGCCTTTGCTATCTTTTTAGGATGGGGGGGGGGGGAGGAATTAGGCACTATCACCTTTTTTCCCCTACAACCATATTGCTCAAGTTTGAGATCTCTTCCATTTCATCGCCATGGCAGGGATAACTGGGATGCACTACTTTATAGACCAGCAGGGGGCGTGAGAGATCACAACAGGAGGTGCTGACTCTCCAAAAAGCCTGTGAGAAAACAAGAGGTGCAGTTTATAAAGCTCAGGGTCCTGTAATAACACCAGCCTGGTGGCTTAAAACACAAATCTTCTAAATTCTGGAAAGCAGATATCCACAATCACTACTCAGGTTGAAATTGAGGCACTGGCAGGACCATGCTTCCTAAGAAGTGTAGAAGAGAAGGCTTTCTAGCCTTTTCCAGCTTCCGGTGGCTCCAGGTTCTCCCAGGCTGTGGTTACATGGCCAGTCCTCGCCTCCATCTCCACGTTACCTGGCCTTTGTTGTGTCTAGCTCTTGTCTTGTTCTCTTGCATCTCATCCATTTATTGTTTGCAGTGGTGGTTAAACCCAGGGAAATTCTACCTCTGAACTATAGCCCCAGCCCTACTTCATTACTTCATGGACCTCTACAGACTGAACACAGGGACATTCTATCTCAGAGCTATGCCCCCACTTCCATTTTATTTTGAAATAAGATCTCACTAAGTTGCAGAGGGTCTCACTAAGTTTTGAGGCTGACTGTGAACCTGCTGTCTTCATGTCTCAGCCTCCCAAGTACTGGGATTACAGGCAGATACCACCGTGCCTGGCTCTTGTATCTCTTATTAAAGACATTTGTCATTAGATTTAGGGGCCACACTAATCTAGAATGATCTCGGGTCTAGATCTTTAACTTAATTACATTTGCAAAGAACTTATTTTCAAATACACATGTATAGTCAACCTGAGTTGTTTTGTTTTGCTGTGTTGGGGATGGAACCCAGGACCTTACACATGCTGGGCAATTGCTCTACCACTGAGCCACCCCCAGCCCAGACACTATCTTCGTAATACAAATAACCATTCTACACAAAGTTGGAAGTAGTAACACTTAATGCTTATAAAATATTTGAGGAATTTTTGGAGGAATGAGGTACTGGGAATGAACCCAGGAGATCCTACCTCTGAGATACACCCCAAGTCCTATTGTATTTTGTATTTAGAAATAGTCTTTGCAAGGTTACTGAGTCGCTAAGTTACTGAGGGTGGCTCTGAACCTATGATGTTCGTTTCTCAGCCTCCTAAGTGCTAGGATTACAAGTATGTGCCATTATGCAAGGCTTGTGTGTGTGTGTGTGTGTGTATGTGGTTTTGTTTTGTTTTGGTGGTACCGGGGATGCTACACCACCAGTCCTATTTTTTATTCTTTTTTTTTTTTTTTTTTTTTGAAACGGGGTCTAAGTTGTAGAGTGCCTCACTAGGTAGCTGGGACTGGCCGTGAACCCGGATCCTCTGGTCTCAGCCTCCCAAGTACTGGGATTTACAGGTGTGCACTACCATGCCCAGCTCATATTTTTTTTTTATTTTGAAACAGGGTCTAAGTTGCAGAGGGCTGTGGTGTAGCCTGGTGTTAGAATGCCTCTGGGTTTCATCTCAGGACCAAAAAAAAAAAAAAAACTTGGAATAAATTCCACTTGATTCAGTTCTTTAACATTTTTTATATGTTGCTGAATTCAGTTTGCTAGTTACTTTATAATTTTTTCTGAAGTAGAGTTTAAAATGAGAGGAATTCTACATCCAAGCTTATACCCCAGCCCTATTTTTAAATAAGGTCTCACTAAGTTCCTGAGGAAACTAAGTTGCTGAGTTGCTTCAAGCTTGTGATCCTTCTATCTCAGCCTCCCAAGTACTGGGATGACAGACATGTGACATCATGCCCAGGTTATTAATGACTTTTGTGTCTGTATTCCTAAGGGATATTGGTCTGTAGTTTGCTTGTATCATTCTTGTCTGGTTTTGGTGTCAGTAGTAAACCTAACCTCAAAGAAGGATGAGTTGAGAAGTGTTCTCTCCTCATTGGGGAAGAGATTGCAAAGAGTGGGTACCCATTCTACTGTTGGTCAAATTCAGTAATAGCCATGTAGGGCTGAAGTTTTCTTTGTGGGACTTTTAAAATGACTAAGTCAATCACTTTTCTTTCTGTTGCCAGTTGCCTTTGAAATCTGCTTTTAGGTAGGACCAAAGTGATAAGGATATCTCTTAAGCCCATTTAAAATGACTATAATTCAGCCTTTTCTCTCCTTATTGCCAGTTGCCATTTAATTCTTTTGGATAGAATCAAAAGTAGAAAGAACATTATCTCCTCAGGTCCATAAAATTCAAGAGGCAGGTTTAGATAAGCAGCTACCAAAACAATCTATCTCTATTCTTAGTCCTTGCTGTTTAATACAAATATTTTTCTACCTCATGTGGTTTCATAAAGTTATGAACAAGAAATTTCAACCTGTTCTACATAAGGTTTATATACAGCCCTCTTCATGGAACTAGGAACAAAGTTCTATAAGCACAAACTCCAGTTTGTACATTCCTCGAGAAAATAGGCAGACATGCATACCTACCTGCAAAAATAATAGCCGACTCTCAACCTGTCAGGAAGGCAGGATATAAGGGGAAAAAAACCCAAATCTAATTCTGCAGGGCTCTGCTCTGTTGCTGGCTTTAACTTGCACAAGAGACTTCAATCTATTTTTACCACCAACAAAACTACTTTGAAATTGGTCACAGGGTTCTTGTGCTAAATTACGATGACTTCTACAATAATGCCATTTCCCGTGCTCTTCAGAAGGGTTGAAATGAAAGTTTTATACATACATACACATGTACACATACACATATATTCCATTTTTGCAGAGAAAATTAATTCAAAGTCTTAAAAAAAAAAAAAAAGGCATGTTGTTGTATGCTTGTAATCCCGGTACTTTGGGTGGCTGAAATGGATCACAGGTTCAAAGGCAGCCTCAGTAACTTTAGTAAGAGTCTCAGCAACCTATTTCACTTGAAGCACCTAGTACTTAGGCTACCTCTCAAAGACCATGTCCCTTCTCAGAGAGAGAAACTGAATGGCACCCTTCTGTTTTGAGAAGGGGTCTTGTCTTGTGGCCCAGGATGGCCTCAAATTGCTGGGTTCAAGCAATTCTCCTGTATCTCCCTCCCAAACAGCTGGTCAGCTGGTACCAGGGCCATGGTTTAACCCTGCAGCTCCCCTTTGATTTTCTACCTGAGGGAGGGAGAAAATAGGAAGATAGGGCCAGAGGGGAAATAATTTTCTGAGACAACAGGTGTTAACCAAATTCTAAAATTCCTGATAGGATCAGACCTCCTGAATGTCAAGTGCTTCACAGCATTAAAAGCCTCCTACAGTGACCAAGTGTTAACAAAATTCCAGTTCCTGCAGATGCCTGGGACTCCAATCCAGTCAAAAAGGACACTGTCTGAATCCCAGGAAAGGGCCTCTGGGGACCCCAACTGAGAAATAAAACTCAAAGAAGCAAATAGTCCCTAGGCAAGCCCCTATAAATGACTACCCATTTGGAAATCAGGATCTCCACTTGCTCCATTTTCCTGTCCGCCCCCCACCCATCCTGGCCCTTCCTCCTAGGTTGGTCCCAGCCCTGGCTCCCCACACCATGGCACCTGCCAGACTCCAGACACCAGGACTTCCAGGAGCCCCACAGGGAGAGGCCAGACATTGAGGCTAGCACCAGCCTGCTTTGTCCTCCTCCTCCTCCAACTAAGGAGAGGCTGCCTAGGGAAAGAGTCTCTCTGCTCTCCCTGCCAAACCCCCTCCAGGGCTCCTTGAATGCTAGCAGCCCCTCCTTCCTCTGGCCTCATCTTTAAAAAGGTTTTCCCAGTAAATATTTTTCCTAAGCCTTGCCTGTTTCCCTTCAATGTCTTGTGTTCCTCAGCTTTAAAACAGACACATAATCTCTTGACTTAATCAGAGTCAAAATGACAAGAAAATTCCTGGGATAAATTCTATTTGATCATATGATCATGGCCTGTAATTCTTTAATGCTCAGTATATTTTGGTGAATTGCTAGTTATTGTTAGTAGTTTTGGAAGGGGAGTACTAGAGGTTGAAGCCAGAGGTATTATACACCCAAGCTACACCCCCTAGCCCTATTCTTAAATCTTTTACTTAGAAATAGGGTCTCATTAAGTTCTTGAGGAACCTGGCTAAGACACTGAAGCTAGTTTTAAACCTATGATCCTTCTGTCTCAGCCTCCCAAACACTGGGATGACAGGCATGTGTCACCATACCTGGCTTGTCAATGATTTTTGTCTGTTTTTCCTAAGATGATTAGAGTTTGCTTGTGTCCTTGTCTGCTTTTGTCAGGGTTAACGGTGGCCTCATAGGATGAGTTGGAAAGGATTCTCTTCTGGGGAAGAGGTTGTAAAGATTGGGTACCAATTTTAATGTCTGTTAGAATTCAAGGGTAAAGCCATCTGGGCCTGGAGTTTCCTTTGTGGGACTTTTATTTTCCTTTGTGGTACTGGGAATTGAACTTGGGGGAACTCTATCCCTGAGCGGCACCCAGACCATCTATTTTATTGTGGCACTGAGGAACCCTGGAACATTCTCCCTCTGAGCAACACCCCCAGCCCTATTTTGTTTTGAAACAGGGTCTCACTAAGTTGCTGAGGCTAGTCTTCAACCTGCAATCCTCCTCCTGTCCTCCTGTCTCAGCCTCCCAAGTACTAGGATTACAACCACTTGCCACCATGCCCAGCTCTTTTATTTTGAAACCAGGATCTCACTAAGTTGCAAAAGCTGGCCCCAGACCTGTGATTCTCCTGATTCTCCTGTGTCTCAGCCTCTTAAGTACTGGGATTACAGTCCCAGGCCAGTAGGCCTGGCTTTTGAGTCTTTAAAATCAGTTTAACTCAGCTATAATCAATTGGCAGAATATGCTTGTATCTGTTTTTTGTTTTCTTACAGTACTGGTGATTGAATCCAGGGGCATTTTACTTCTGAGCTACACCACCAGCCCTATTTTTATTCTTTATATTGAAACAGGGTCTCACTAAGTTACAGAAGGCCTCACTAAGTAGGTGAGGCTGGCTGCAAACCTGGATCCTCCAGTCTCAGCCTCCCAAGTACTGGCATTACAAGCATGCACCACCACATCTGGCTTTATTTTAAAACTGGGTCTCAGTAAGATGCAGCAGCTTTTGGTAAATTACTGAGGTTGATCTGTAACCTGAGCCTGAGCCATTTTCTGGCTTGGGAAAGTCTTAGTTAAATTTTCAGTGGCCAGCAAGGTAGTCTCTTCTGTGAAAATGCTGAGTTCCTGAGCCCTAAGGCAATGGGACCAGGGCTGGAAAAGGACCTTTGAATTTCCTTTGGTTACCAGGCTGGAGAGGGGTGTTGGGGGGTGGAGCAGAAGAAGCTGAATTCGGCCCAGAAGGTGGACTGGCTCTACCTCTCATCAGGGAGGGAGATTAGGATCTTCCATTTGGTTATAGTTTCTTTGTTACAATGTTTTGTGAATATGTACCATGCCTCTGGGATTAATTCTAGGAATTATGTATTTTCATTTTACAACTTTTATTTTATCTTGCTGATTTCTTTTAAACTTATTCATTTGCTGAACAAACCTGGGAAAGAACTCGGAATGCTGTACTACTGAGCTACATCCTAGTCTTATTATTTTTGTGACTGGGCCTCCCTAATTTGTCTGGGCTGGCCTAGAACTTGTGATCCTTCTGCTCTGTACTCTTAAGTTTCTGGAACCGGTGGAGTTTTGAAACAGGGTCTCTTTATTCTTTCCAGGATCTCTTTGAGCTTGGAATCTTCCTCATGAGGCTGAGACATACCACCATGCCCTGCTCCTGTAATCAGACCAAGGGAGAATCTCAGTACTTTGCTGCTCCAGGGCTGCCTAAAAATCACAACCCTTCCCCCTCATGGCCCTCCCCAGACCCCACCTGAAACAAGGTCAGGGAAATGGCCAGATCCTCCCTGTACAGGTCATCTGAACACAAAGCAATCCTATTTAGTCTGAGGTGTCTGGCCTATAAAGGTTTGGGGCACAACAGGCATCTCCCACAGGTCTATCAAATGCTCACCCAACCAACTGCCCAGTGCCTGCAAAGAGGGCATTGAGAGGGTTCACATAGGCCTGGGAACACAATTCTGCATACACATAGCAAACACCATCACCACTGTGACATACCTCCTGTAGTCAACCAAGATGGTTGAGAATCTAGCACTGTGCACCATGAACTCATGAAGGAGAGGAGACACTCTCACTCCAACCATAGCCAAAATCCAAGTGCCCCACTGACACCATGGCTGCACCAGCCACAAACTCAGCCACCCCCGACTTTCCCTCAGGATCCTCCTTTCTATCACCATTCCAAGACTTCCAACTTCTGCACTGTTGATGCTGGATGGTCCACTTGCTTTTTGGCAGGAGCTGCTTCCCAATGGCATTGACCAGGAAGAGTAAACAAAGGTGACCACATCTGTAACAGGAGTAGAGGGAGGTCAAGATGCATGCAGTTCTTCTGAAGGAGGCTTAATGGGACAGCATAAGGAAGAAGGTACTTCTAAATGGGAATTCACTAACTTCCCTCAATTTTTAGCTGTTTGCTCTAAGGATTAAATGTAGATTTCTCCATTCTGCCTTGGCCAGACCTGCCTGGTCATTTTCATCAGTCTTGTTTACTCACACCACTGCACTTCCAAACAAGGTTGAATGAGGACCTGAGACGAGTTTCCAGGATTTTTTTCCAGCTAGAAAAGACAGAGAAACCATTTGGAGAGAAAAGGCCCCCTCTGGTACTAAGGATAGAATGAGTGAATATATGCACACATGCTGAGGTCCCCAATGCTTCTCCTCCTGCCCCACCTGTCCCCCCAGCCACCTAGGACCCAATTTCCAAATGAGCTGGAAGGTGAAGGGTGGCTGAATCACTGAGGACTTGCCAGACAGAGGGGACCTATAAGTGGAGCCAAGGACCAATGGAGAAACTTCTGTCTACTCTGCCCGAATCTAATCCAGCACAACGGAGCAATGTCCCTGTGACACCAAACTCTATAAAAAAGAGGAATTGTGAAAGACACCCTGTCCACGTACTAGGGACAAAAGGGAAGAGAAATTTTGTGGATAACAACTCAGCAGGGCAGAAATCACTCACCTCAGGTTCCCACATCCAGGGTTTCAGGGAAGGGGAGCCAAGAGCTATCAGCCCACTCAGCTGGTGACCACAGCAGTCCTCCTGCCTTCATACATACCTGGCTCTTGGGACTTCACTGAGGAGTTAAGGCTGGGAGGGTGGCCAACTTTTAGGCCTCTTGTTTCTATTAAGTTAGAAACTTTCTAAATAAAGTTGTCACTTAATGGGGACAGATTCAAAGAAATGCATTGTGAGGGATTTCCTCATTGTGGGCATTTTATAGCATGTACTTACACTGACACAGCTATGATGGCTCTCTTGCCTTTTTCTTAAGTTCTTTGTTTCAGTTAGACTAGCTACAGAAAGAAGAACACAACATAACATGTACAGGAGCTACAAAATGAAAGCTGTCCACACAGCAACAATCCTTTTCAAAGGATTCTGTTAAATCCCATCATAAAGAGACAGAAAGGTCACTGTTATGCAAAAGACTCCAACAACCAGGAGAATACCCAAATATTATAAGGAATGATGATTCCGTCATTACTTCCAGTGACAAAATGGCACAGTCTACTGGGTGCGGCCCAGTCGTGAAGCACTTGTCTAGTTTGCTGAGGGCATGGGGTAGATCACCTGCAAACAATTAAAACAAACTTCCCATGACATTAGAAAATGCTCATATCAGAAAGTTAAGTGAAATGCAGTATATTTAACACAGAGAACATAAAATCCTAGGTATCTTTCCGAAATTCCCAACCCCATCCATCTTCGATAGGGAATCCAGAAGGTACCTTCTGATCTGTACTTAGACTCTCCAAATGCTGTACCCATGAAAGGCTTTCTGACCTGAACCCCACCCCCAGGAGGAAGCTGAAGGGCATAGGCTCTTGGAATACATGTTTGCAACACATGCAAGATAGCTTTAAGCACATGGGGTCTACGTGCAAGACAGCTTTGAGCACACAGGTGCTTTAAGCAACGCCTACAGAAATTCAAGGTCATCCATGTTAGTTCACCCACTACAGGATGTGGGACTTCAGATAGACTTGTGGTTCACAGATTTCATTGAGTAGAAAACTAAGCAAAATATGCTCAAATGCAACGTTTTATAGAAGAAAATGTGACTCCAAGTTCAGACACTACATGTAACTGAGGTCTGAGGCATGTGGCCCAGACCTAAAGACCAGCAAAGGGAAGACGACAGTTCCCTGGAATCCTTGAAAACCTTCAGTTTCTAGATCTTGGTATTGACAGGCAAGGATAGGGAACTGCTGAAGGCACCTGCACAGTAACCTCAGCAATGTCCTATCAACTCCAACACAGTAGCACCTGGGAATTGGTGTGGGAGGGTTGGGAAGAGCAGAACTGGGCATGAGCCAATCTTGAGCCTAGGGATGCTTGGACAGAGGGCAGGGCCAAGATCAGGTAACCAAAGCTACCAGATATCAACAAACATGACTTAAGTGTGATCTATAAATTCATAAAGTCATTGAGACCAGTAAGCAGGCTGGATTAGGCTACACAGTTGGGAATTGGGATAGGTAGAATGGAAAAATAGTATTGGCCAAAGGAATTAGGGAAGAGAGACAGGGCCAGTGGTCAGTACCAGAGGCTTGAGGCCAAGACATTAAGGCCATGAATTCGATCAGTCTAGGTGGGACAGCTCATGGGGCACCAGGCTGGAAAAGGGTGGAGGTTCTGATGATCAGGTTGTTAACACAGGAACACAGCCAGGAGGGACACTGGTTGGTGATAGCCAGATAGCCAGGGTGAGTGAGAAAGGATGAAGACAAGTCGATCACACCTGGGCTCCAGGCTTTAGAATCAGTACATGCAGTCTTTTTTTTTTTTGGGGGGGGGGGCAAGAAGGTCAAGGCCAGAGGGTAAAGGGCAAAGGCACAAGGCCAGGTAAACAATGCCAGACACAACAGGGGCATGGGCATCTGAAATGGTTAAGATCTAGTGACTAAGGCCTGAAGATCATGAAGGCCAGTGGGCAGAGGAAACCAGTAAGGTCAGCAGTTTCAGCTTGGGGATTTGGGCTGGGTGTAAGAGCAAGGTGGTGTGCATGGTGGTTCAGGGCAGCAGGTAAAGAGAAAATACAGGAGCTAAGACATGAAGGCCAGGGGTTTAATAGTTCTTGGTGGTGTAAAGCCTTCTGGAATACTGGGTTGACAAACATGCAAGATTTACCTTAAACAGTTAAAACCACAAGAACAGGGTCAGAAATGTAACTCAGTGGGATACAGGGGGCCTGGGCAGTATTTGGAAGGCTTGAAGGAAGCAGCTGTAGGCATGGAACCAATACAAAAGGCAAAGGGGACTGGTCTAGAGCTGGGGTACAGAGGAATTGGTTCAGGTGCCAAATGGTATAGGGAAATAACAAACATGACTACGGTCTAGTAACTACAACCATAAGGTCATTAGGACCAATGAGTAGTGCAAGATAAGGTCTGGGGTGCGGGACTGGGGCTTTGGCAGGGTCAATGGGTAAGGGAATCATGTCTCAGGGGATAGGGTTTTAAGTAAGGGCCAGGGGTTAAGGGCAGCCCCGAGGCCATGATTTTAAAGCCATTGCTTCCATCAGTTAGGTGGGAGAGTACGAATGTGGGGGTAAGGGGAGAGTATTCATGATTACAGATTGCAAATGATTTCATGAAGTTACAAACATGACTTTGTCATGGGTATTAAGACCATGAGGTCATGAAGACCAATGGGTAGTGCTAGGTAGGCAAGATAGAGGCAAGGGCGTGGGTTTCATAAATATTCAATCGGTAATTGAGTTAGGGCCAATGGAGATAGTGTAGAGGCCGTTGACAAGAATATGCAACCAGCAGCTTGAGGCCATTACATTGAGACCAGAACATCAGTCTAGGTGGGAGAGCTCATATGCGTGCCAGACCACAAAAGTTAGGAGGTCATGATCAACAGGTTCAAGTCACTAGGACAGTGCTAGGAGTTGAGTCTCATTGGCTACATCCAGGGTGGCAAATGGATGAACCCAGACTAAGGCCCTGACATAAGGACACATACACATGCCTGGGGGAAGGCCAGAGGGGCAAAGGTAGAGGAGCAAGGGCAGAGGCACTGGGCTAGACTAACAACAGCAGGCACCAATGCCCTTGGGCATCTAAAATGGCCAAGGCCTGATCAGAAAGGGAAGATGGTCATGAAAACTGGTCGACAGAGCAAACTTTTAATGTCAAAGCGCTTTCGGCTTCGGGGTGTGGGCAGCGTGCAAGAGGAAGAGGGTCTGTTTGTTTGGTAGGTCTGGGCAAGGGCTCTGAACAATGGGGAGGCCAAGGGTTTTAATGTCTTAGTGGTGTGAAGCCTTATGGGATTTAAAACCACGTTGTCAGAGGTAAGGAGAGTAAGGTGGTGGGCTAGGGTGGGACTCAGGAATGGTTGAGTGTGGGGATATTTGGGGAAGTAGCTGTTGATAGGAGTCAATATAGGAGTCTTGGGAGATTAACTTTGAGTGGGGCCTTAAACAGATGCAGGCACTAAATGTCATTGGAGAATAAGAAACATGACAAAGGCCAGGTCACTACGACCATAAGGTCACTAAGACCAGGAGTAGTACAGGGAAGGCAAGGCCTGGGGTGTGGGGCTAGGGCTTTGGTCAGAGTCAATCATACAGAGAATCTGGAAACTGGAGTAGGGTGGGGGGCAAGGGCCACAGCATTGTAGCAAGATCCTTAGGCTAGAATGTTAAGGCCATAAATTCCATCCATGTATGTGGGAGAGATCAAATGGAACATCAGGTCACAAAATGTAGGAAATTAAAATCCACAGTTTCATATGACACGGACAAGGCCGGTGATCCTGCTGGGCTCTTACCAGGGTATGGTGGGGTAGGGTGGGATGAGAAGAGAATTAGAGCTGGCACTGGATTCTAGACCTGCAGACATGCCCAGGGCAAAGGGTAGATAGAAGTCAAGACCTGGGGAACAGGGCCTAGGGACAAAGACAAGGGCATGAGGCCAGGGCAATACAGCCAAGAAGTGAGGGTGAATGGGCATCTGAAATGCTTAACACATGCTAACTAAGGACAGGAGGTCATGAAGACCAGTGGACTGATGAAACCATCTGGATCAATATCTTTTGGTATTGGGGATTGGGACAGGGTGTAAGGGTAAGGTGGTCTGTGCAGTGAGACTCAGCAAGACAGGGACAATCTGGCATCACGGGTTAGGGTGGTGGGCCAGGGCAAGGGCTAGGGGCAGGACAACTGGAATACCAGACTTCAGCATGAAGCAAGTTACTATCAAAAGTTTCATATTCCATGGACAAGGTCAGGAAGTGTGCCTGGTTGGCTAAAGCCAGGGTGTGATGGTGTGGGGAGAGGAGAAGAGGATTAGGCTTGGGCTCAAGGCCCTGGGATCAGGACAGGAGGACATGGTCAGAAGGAAGGGAGATGTTAAGGGCCAGGGGAATACCCAGGCCAGGGTAGAGACATTTGGCCAGATCTACAATGCAGGCACAAATGTTGAATAAAATGGACAACTGAGGTAGTCAAGACATGGTGACTAAGGCCGGCAGGAGTCATGAAGGTAATATGATGATGTTTGGGGACTTGGGCTGGGTGTAAGGAGAAGGTGGTCTGCAAAGTGGGTCTGGGCAGGGGCTCTGGACTATTGGTAAAGTTCAAATCACAGAATCCAAAGTATTAAGGTGAGCATTTGTGGATAATATGTTTTGAGGTAGAAACACTGATGAGATGCTAGGTTACAGGGCCTGAATGCTTAATGCTACGATGTTAAAATCACTTTCCAGGAGACAGAATAAGGCAGTGTGGTAGACTGTGCTTGTCATGGGGCTACATGATTAAGGGTTTGAGGAACACCTATGGTCACTGAGCCAACTCGAGGGGCAGGGAATAGGAATAGCGATTAGGACATGTGCACATGGCCACGATATAAGGACATAGGTGAAAAGACAGAGGCTCAAAGCCAGGGCAACTAATGGGCATCTCAAATAGTTAAACCCTGGTAACTATGGCCAGGAAGCCAGACGTGGGTAGTGGGAACAAAAAGATCACAGTGATTTGGGCTTGGGTATTCAGGCAGGGTAGAAGGGAAAGAGCACAGTGGCTCTGTACAATGGGTAAATCAAAATGCTGAGGCCACTAAATGAAAGTAAGAATAGTATAAAGGCTTGTGGAATGCTGCTAGGTTGAGAAACCTGGCTGATGAATGTCAAGGCAATAAAACCACATGTAAAGGGGGTACGTCTGTGGGATAGATTGGGACTTTGATGGGCCAGGGTTGAAAGGGTTTGGAAAATCAGCTGTTGCCTTGGAGTCAATAAGAGGCTGGAAAACAAGGCCACGAGGCAGTCATGTGGGGGTAACAAATTGAAGTTCCAAATGGCCCAGAGGAACAGCAAACATTACTAGAGCCTGGTGGCTATGTCCATGAGGCTTTCAAACCAGTGTGTAGAGCTGGGTGGGCAAGGGCAAGGGCTGGGTGGGCAAGGGTTTGGGACTGGGCTTTGGTTGAGTCAATCAGCACTGAGAGAAGGGCAAGGGCAAAGGCACGAGGCCAGGGCAAAACCACCAGGCACGCATCAAAAAGGGTATTGAAAATGATTAAGAACTAGTCAGAAAGGAAGGAGGTCATGAAGACTGGTGGACAGAAGAAATATAATATAATAGCTCTTTGGTCATAAGGGTATGGGCAGGGTGCAAGGGGAATATAGGGTCACTGTGCTCAGTCAGTCCGGGCAAGGGTCTAAACATTGGTTAAAGCCAAATGGTGGAGGTAAAGACATTAAGACCAAGTGGTTAATATTATCTCAGTGGTCGAGGACTAATGGGATTTTGGCAAGTTGATGCCAAGAAGTTAAAACCATACATCAGGAGTCAGGAGAGTATGGCAGTGTGGTAGAGTCGGTCTTGGAGGGTTTGGGTGTGCTGGAGTTTGGGGAAGTAGCTGTTCACATGGAGACAGGCCTGGAGGAGTGGTACAGGTGACAAATGGCGTGGGAAAATAAACATGAAGGCCTGGTCACTCCGACCATAAGGTCATTAAGACCAGTGAGTAGTGCAGAGAGGCAAGGCCTGGTGTGTGGATTGGGGCTTTGGACAGGACCACTCAGGGAGCGAATCTGGCAACTGGGGTAGAGGGTTGGGTGAGGTCAAGGGATAAGGAATAGGGTTCAGGAAACCTAGACATGGCTAGGAGAAGTGCTGGGACCCTGGGTCTGGGTGAAGCACATCGGCTTAAGGACAGAGGCACGAGGCACGGACAACCAATAGGCACCAGAAATGGTTAAGACCTGGTGATTATGCCCTAGTGCTTTGGACACCTGGCTGTTTATTGTCAAGGCAATAAAACGACATGCAAGGGAGGAGAGCCAGTGGGATGATTGGGTCCTGGGTGGGCCTGGGTTGAAAGGATTTGGGAAAGAGCTGTTGGCATGAAGCCATAAGAGGCGGTCAGGGAATGATGCTGAGGGGCACAGGCATAGAGGAAATAAGTTGAGGTTCAAAATGGCCCAGGGGAATATACATGACTGAGCCTGGTCATGGAAAGTTAGCCAACAGGCTGGAGTGGGACTGGGGAAGGGTTGAGTAGGGGTAAGATTTTGGGAAGCAGCTATTGGCATGGAGCCGATAAAGGAGATCTGGGTCAAGTCTGGAGGGGGGCCAGGAGGAACAAGTTCAGGTACCAAAGCCATCAGACAATAAACATGGAGAAGGCCTGGTGCTATAAACCGATCATAAGGTTATTTCAATCAGTGCGTAGTACAGTAGGCAAGGCCTGGGGTGCAGCAATGGGGATTTCTGCAGAATCCATTACAAAATGAATCGGGCCATCAATGTGAGCGAGCTTTATAGGTTTCTGGGCAAGGGCCTGACAGCCTTAGGCTGTGACACTAAACTTGACTTTGTTCAGGGAAGGTGGAAGAGGTCACAGGAAACATATAGGACTCAGATGATACTAAATTATCAATTGGATCACATACGGATAAGGCCAGGGGGTGACCATCCTGGCTGTACCCAGGGTAGCCTGGGGAGGTGTAGGGTTAACTGGGTCACACCTGGGCTCGAGGCCCTGGGTTTGAGACATGTGGCCATGGCCAAGGGAAGCTTAGGGGGTTGTGGCCTGGAGAAAAGGACTTAGGGGCAAAGACAAAGGCACAAGGCCAGGGCAACAAACCGGCCCCTCAAATGGTTAAGACCTGGTGACTATGGCCAGGATGCCGTGAAGACCATGAGGTAGTGGGAACAGTAAGATCAGAGAACTATGGGCTTGGGGGTTTTGGTCATTGGATAAGGAGAAGAATATAGTAGGTCTGGGCAGGGTTCTAGACAATGAGTCAATCAAAACACAGAGGCCAGACTTGAGGTCAGGAGGTTAATGCATCTTGGTAGTGCAAGGCTTGTGAGATACTAGACTGAGAAAACTGACTGGATAATGTCAAGGCAATAAAGCCACACAAAAGGAGGGGAATATAGAGGGCTGTATTAGAGCATGTGTGGGCCTACGTTGAAAGTTGTGGGAAGCATCCTTGGGCATGGAGACAATATAGGAGGCCAGGGTGGTGGAGGGAGACTTGGAGAAACAAGCCAAGTTTCCAAAGGGTACAGAGGAATGACAATCATTACTGAGGCCTGATGATTTTTTTTGGTGGTACTGGGAATGGTACCTAAGGGCCTTCTAGCCATGGTACCTCTCTTTCAGTTTTTATATTTGGTAACAGGATTTCACTCACTAAGTTGTTAGTCTCCCTAAGTTGAGGCTGGCCACATACCTTCCATCCTGTCTCAGGTTCCCAAGTACTGGGATTACAAGCATGCACCACCACCTCCAGCTTGACCATGAGTTGTTTAGACCAATGAGTAGGGCTGGGTACGCAAGGCCAGGGGTGTGGAAATGGGCTTTCAGCAGTGTCAATAAGCAGGCAGGTCTGGACAGGAGGGTTATGGCATTGTGACAGGGTCCCGGGATAGGACTAGGAGTTTAAGATCATGACATTAATGGCCAGGATTTCAGTCAGTCTAGGTGGAAGAGCTTATGGGACCAGTGAGCAGATAGGGCTTGGGCAGGCACAAGGGGCAAGAGAATCTGGCCTCAGGGTTAGGGTGGCAAGCAAGGACCAGGGAATAAAGACAGGACTTCTTAGGCAATAACATTAAAGCCATTGCTTCCATCAGTGTGGGCAGTGTGGTAGAATGTGCTTGTCATGGGGCTACAGGATTGAGGGTTTGATGAACATCTGTTGTCATTGAGCCCACTCGAGGGCCAGGGAATAGGAATAGCCTTCAGGACATGTGGACATGGCCAAGATATGATTTCTGGGGTCAGGGCCAGGGTGAAAGGACATAGGTGCAAAGAGAGAGGCTCAAAGCCAGGGAAACCAATGGGTATCTCAAATTGTTCAGACCTGGTAACTATGGCCAGGAGGCCAGACTGTGGCTTAGTGGGAACAAAAAATATCAGTGATTGGGGCTTGGGTATTTGGGCAGGTTGGAAAGGAAATAGCACAGTGAGTCTGTGCAATGGCTCTGTACAACGGGTAAATCAAAATGCTGAGGCCACTACACGAAGGTAAGAATTTAATACATGTTTGTGGTATAAAGGCTTATGGAATGCTAGGTTGAGAAACCTGGCTGATGAATGTCAAGGCAATAAAACCACATATAAAGGGGGTAAGTCTGTGGGATAGGTTGGGACTTTGATGGGCCAGGATTGAAAGTGTTTGGAAAACCACTGTTGCTTTGGAGTCCATAAGAGGCTGGAAAACAAGGCCACAAGGCAGTCATGTGGGGGTAACAAATTGAAGTTCCCAATGGCCCAGAGGATCAGCAAACATGACTAGGGCCTGGTCGCTATGTCCATGAGACTTTCACACCAGTGTATAGAGCTGGTGGGCAAGGGCAAGGGCTGGGTGGGCAAGGATTTGGGACTGGGCTTTGGGCGAGTCAATCAGCAGTGGGAGAGGAGCAAGGGCAGAGGCACTAGGCCAGGGCAACACTACCAGGCACCCATGCAAATGGGTATTGAAAATGGTAAACACCTAGTCAGAAATAAGGAGGTCATGAAGACTGGTGGACAGAAGAAATTTAATATTATAGCTCTTTGGTCATAAGGGTATGGGCAGGGTGCAAGGAGAATATAGGGTCACTCTGCTCAGTCAGTCTGGGCAAGGGCCTAAACATTGGTTAAAGCCAAATGGTGGAGGTAAAGACAGTAAGGCCAAGTGGTTATATATCTCAGTGGTCAAGGACTAATGGGATTTTGGCAGGTTGATGGCAAGAAGTTAAAACCACGTATCAGGAGTCAGGAGAGTATGGCAGTCTGCTAGAGTCGGCCTTGGAGGGTTTGGGTGTGCTGGTATTTGGGAAATAGCTGTTCACATGGAGACAGGCCTGGAGGAGGGCCTAGAAGTGGTTCGGGAGACAAGTGGCGTGGGGAAATAAACATGAAGGCCTGGTCACTCCAACCATAATCATTAAGACCAGTGAGTAGTGCAGGCGAGGCTAGGACTGGTGTGTGTGGATTGGGGCTTTGGGCAAGACAATCAGGCAGTGAATCTGGCAACTGGAGTAAACAGTTGGGTGAGGTCAATGGATAAGGAATAGAGTTCAGGACACCTAGACATGGCTAGGATAAGTTCCGGGTGAAGCACATAGGCTTAAGGACAGAGGCACGAAGCAAGGGCAACCAATAGGCAACTCCAATGGTTAAGACTTGGTGATTATGGCCAGAAGGGCATTCAATTGTGCAGTGGGAACAGGTAAGACCAGAGAGCTTTGGGCTTGGGAATTTGAACAGGGTGTAAAAGAAAAAGCACAATGGGTCTAGACAAGGGCTCTGGACAACCTGCCTGGTTTTTGTTAAGGCAATAAAACCACATTTAAGGAAGGGATGCCAGTGGGATGATTGGGTCTTGGATGGGCTTAAGTTGAAAGGATGTGGGAACGAGCTGTTGGCATGAAGCCGTTAGAGGCAGTCAGGGAATGATGCTGAGGGGCAGGGATATAAGGGAAATAAGTTGAGGTTCTAAGTGGCCCAGGGAAATAAACATGACTGAGCCTGGTCATGGAAAGTTAGCCAACAGGCTGGAGTGGGACTGGGGAAATGTTGGGTAGGGGTAAGGTTTTGGGAAGCAGCTGTTGGCATGGAGCCAAAAAAGGAGACCTGGGTCAAGCCTGGAGGGGGGCCAGGAGGAACAAGTTCAGGTACCAAAGCCATCAGACAAACATGAAGGCCTGGTGCTATAAACCAATCATAAGGTCATTTCCATCAGTGCTTAGTACAGTAGGCAAGGCCTGGGGTCCAGCAATGGGGATTTGTGCAGGATCCATTACAAAATGAATCAGGCCATCAATGACAGCCAGCGTTATAGGTTTCTGGGCAAGGGCCTGGCAGCCTTAGGCTATGACACTAAACTTGACTTTCTTCAGGGTAGGTGGAAGAGGTCACAGGAAACGTTTAGGACTCAGATGATACTAAATTATCAATTGGATCACATGTGGATAAGGCCAGGGGGTGACGATCTTGGCTGTCCCCAGGGTAGCCTGGGGAGGTGTGGGTTAGCTGGGTCAGACCTGGGCTCGAGGTCCTGGGTTTGAGACATGTGGCCATGGCCAAGGGAAGCTTAGGGGGTTGTGACCTGGAAAAAAGGACTTAGGGGCAAAGACAAAGGCACAAGGCCAGGGCAACAAACCGGCCCCTCAAATGGTTAAGACCTGGTGACCATGGCCAGGAGGCCATGAAGACCATGGGGCCGCGGAAACAGTAAGATCAGAGAGCTATGGGCTTGGGGATTTGGTCATTGGATAAGGCGAAGAATATAGTGGGTCTGGGCAAGGGTTCTAGACAATGAGTCAATCAAAACACAGAGGCCAGACTTGAGGCCAGGAGGTTAATGCATCTTGGTAGTGCAAGGCTTGTGGGACACTAGATTGAGAAAACTGACTGGATAATATCAAGGCAATGAAGCCACACAAAAGGAGGGTAACATTGAGGGCTTGCTTGGAGCTTGGGTGGGCCTAGGGTGAAAGTTGTGGGCATGGAGACAATACAGGAGGCCAGGGTGGTGGAGGTAGACTGGGGGAAACAAGCCAAGTTTCCAAAGGGCACAGAGGAATGACAATCATTACTGAGGCCTGTTGATTTTTTTTTTTTGGTGGTACTGGGAATGGTACCCAGGGGCCTTCTAGCCATGGTACCTCTCTTTCAGTTTCAATATTTGGTAACAGGATTTCACTAAGTTGTTAGTCTCCCTAAGTTGAGGCTGGCCACGTACCTACAATCCTCCTGTCTCAGTCTCCCAAGTACTGGGATTACAAGCATGCACCACCACCTCCAGCTTCACCATGAGTTTTTTTAGACCAATGAGTAGGGCTGGGTACGCAAGGCCAGGGGTGTGGAAATGGGCTTTCAGCATGTCAATAAGCAGGCAGGTCTGGACGGGAGGGTTATGGCATTGTGACAGGGGCCCGGGATAGGACTAGGAGTTTGAGGACATGACATTAATGGCCAGGTTTTCAATCAGTCTAGGTGGAAGAGCTTATGGGACCAGTGAGCAGATAGAGCTTGGGCATGCACAAGGAGAAGAGAATCTGGCCTCAGGTGTTAGGGTGACAAGCAAGGACCAGGGATTAAAGCCAGAATTTCTTAGGCAATAACATTAAAGCCATTGCTTCCATCAGTGTGGGCTGGAAGGGACAACTAATACCAGGCCACACCATGCAGAAAACCACAATCAGCAATATCACATTCCATGGACATGGCCAGGGTAAATCAAAATGCTGAGGCCACTACATGAAGGTAAGAATTTAATACATGTTCCTAGTATAAAGGTTGTGGGATGTTAGGTTGAGAAACCTGGCTGATGAATGTCAAGGCAATAAAACCACATGTAGAGGGGGTAAGTCTATGGGATAGGTTGGGACTTTGATGGGCCAGGGTTGAAAGGGTTTAGAAAATCAACTGTTGCCTTGGAGTCAATAAGAGGCTGGAAAACCAGGCCACGAGGCAGTCATGTGGGGGTAACAAATTGATGTTCCAAATGGCCCAGAGGAACAGCAAACATGAATAGGACCTGGTCGCTATGTCCATGAGGCTTTCACACCAGTGTATAGAGCTGGGTGGGCATAGGCTGGGTGGGCAAGGGTTTGGGACTGGGCTTTGGTCGAGTCAATCAGCACTGGGAGAGTAGCAAGGGCAAAGGCACTAGGCCAGGGCAACACCACCAGGCATCCATGCAAATTGGTATTGAAAATAGTGAAGACCTAATCAGAAAAAAGGAGGTCATGAAGACTGGTGGACAGAAGAAATTTAATGTCATAGCTCTTTGGTCATAAGGGTATGGGCAGGGTGCAAGGAGAATATAGGGTCACTCTGCTCAGTCAGTCTGGGCAAGGGCCTAAACATTGGTTAAAGCCAAATGGTGGAGGTAAAGACAGTAAGGCCAAGTGGTTAATATATCTCAGTGGTCGAGGTCTAAGGGGATTTCGGCAGGTTGATGCCAAGAAGTTAAAACCATGTATCAGGAGTAGTTAAAACCACGTATCAGGAGTCAGGAGAGTATGGCAGTCTGCTAGAGTCGGCCTTGGAGGGTTTGGGTGTGCTGGTGTTTGGAGAATAGCTGTTCACATGGAGACAGGCCTGGAGGAGAGCCTAGAAGTGGTTCGGGAGACAAGTGGCGTGGGGAAATAAACATGAATGCCTGGTCACTCCAACCATAAGGTCATTAAGACCAGTGAATAGTGCAGGAGAGGCAAGGCCTGGTGTGTGTGGACTGGGGCTTTGGACAAGACAATCAGGCAGTGAATCTGGCAACTGGAGTAAACAGTTGAGTGAGGTCAATGGATAAGGAATAGGGTTCAGGACACCAAGCCATGGCTAGAATAAGTTCTGGCTGAAGCACATAGGCTTAAGAACAGAGGCACGAGGCAAGGGCAACCAATAGGTAACTCCAATGGTTAAGACTTGGTGATTATGGCCAGAAGGGCATTCAATTGTGCAGTGGGAACAGGTAAGACCAGAGAGCTTTGGGCTTGGGGATTTGAACAGGGTGTAAAAGAAAAAGCACAATGGGTCTAGACAAGGGCTCTGGACAACCTGCCTGGTTTTTGTTAAGGCAATAAAACCACATGTAAGGAAGGAAAGCCAGTGAGTGGGATGATTGGGTCCTGGGTGGGCCTGGTTTGAAAGGATTTGGGAAAGAGCTGTTGGCATGAAGCCGTTAGAGGCGGTCAGGGAATGATGCTGAGGGGCAGGGGCATAGGGGAAATTAGTTGAGGTTCAAAATGGCCCAGGGGAATATACATGACTGAGCCTGGTCATGAAAAGTTAGCCAACAGGCTGGAGTGGGACTGGGGAAATGTTGGGTAGGGGTAAGGTTTTGGGAAGCAGCTGTTGGCATGGAGCCAAAAAAGGAGACCTGGGTCAAGTCTGGAGGGGGGCCAGGAGGAACAAGTTCAGGTGCCAAAGCCATCAGAAAATAAACATGGAGAAAGCCTGGTGCTATAAACCGATCATAAGGTCATTTCAGTCAGTGTGTAGAACAGTAGGCAATGCCTGGGGTAGAGCAATGGGGATTTGTACAGGATCCATTACAAAATGAATGGGGTCATCAATGAAAGCGAGTGTTATAGGTTTCTGGGCAAGGGCCTGGCAGCCTTAGGCTGTGACACTAAACTTGACTTTCTTCAGGGTAGGTGGAAGAGGTCACGGGAAATGTTTATGACTCAGATGATACTAAATTATCAATAGGACCACATGTGGATAAGGCCAGGGGGTGACCATCTTGGCAGTAGCCAGGGTAGCCTGGGGAGGTGTAGGGATAACTGGGTCAGACGTGGGCTCGAGGCTCTGGGTTTGAGACATGTGGCCATGGCCAAGGGAAGTTTAGGGGATTCTGGCCTGGAGAAAAGGACTTAGGGGCAAAGACAAATGTACAAGGTCAGGGCAACAAACCAGCCCCTCAAATGGTTAAACCTGGTGACCTTGGCCAGGAGGCCATGAATACTGTGGGGCAGTGGGAACAGTAAGATCAGAGAGCTATGGGCTTGGGGATTTGGTCATTGGATAAGGCGAAGAATATAGTGGGTCTGGGCAAGGGTTCTAGACAATGAGTCAATCAAAACACAGAGGCCAGACTTGAGGCCAGGAGGTTAATGCATCTTGGTACTGCAAGGCTTGTGGGATACTAGACTGAGAAAACTGACTGGATAATATCAAGGCAATAAAGCCACACAAAAGGAGGAGAATATAGAGGGCTGGGTTGGAGCACGTGTGGGCCTAGGGTGAAAGTTGTGGGAAGCATCTTTGGGCATGGAGACAATATAGGAGACCAGGGTGGTGGAGGGAGACTGGGGGAAGCAAGCCGAGTTTCCAAAGGGCACAGAGGAATGACAATCATTACTGAGGCCTGTTCATGATTTTTTTTGGTGGTACTGGGAATGGTACCCAGGGGCCTTCTAGCCATGGTACCTCTCTTTCAGTTTTTATATTTGGTAACAGGATTTCACTAAGTTGTTAGTCTCCCTATGTTGAGGCTGGCCACATACCTTCCATCCTGTCTCAGTCTCCCAAGTACTGGGATTACAAGCATGTACCACCACCTCCAGCTTGACCATGAGTTTTTAAGACCAATGAGTAGGGCTGGGTATGCAAGGCCAGGGGTGTGGAAATTGGGCTTTCAGCAGTGTCAATAATTAGGCAGGTCTGGACAGGAGGGTTATGTCATTGTGACAGGGGACCCGGATAGGACTAGGAGTTTGAGGATATGACATTAATGGCCAGGATTTCAGTCAGTCTAGGTGGAAGACCTTATGAGACCACTGAGCAGATAGGACTTGGGCAGGCACATGGGGCAAGAGAATCTAGCCTCAGGTGTTAGGGTGACAAGCAAGTGCCAGGGAATGGGGCCAGGACTTCTTAGGCAATAACATTAAAGCCATTGCTTCCATCAGTGTGGGCAGTGTGGTAGAATGTGCTTGTCATGGGGCTACAGGATTGAGGGTTTGAGGAACAGCTCTTGTCATTGAGCCCACTCGAGGGCCAGGGAATAGGTATAGCATTCAGGACATGTGGACATGGCCAGGATATGATTTCTGGGGTCAGGGCCAGGGTGAATGGACATAGGTGCAAAGAGAGAGGCTCAAAGCCAGGGAAACTACTGGGCATCTCAAATTGTTCAGACCTCGTAACTATGGCCAGGAGGCCAGACCGTGGCGTAGTGAGATCAAAAATATCACAGTGATTGGGGCTTGGGTATTCGGGCAGGGTGGAAGGGAAAGAGCACAGTGAGTCTGTGCAATGGCTCTGTACAATGGGTAAATCAAAATGCTGAGGCCACTACATGAAGGTAAGAATTTAAAACATGTTTGTGGTATAAATGCTTATGGATTGCTAGTTTCAGAAACCTGGCTGATGAATGTCAAGGCAATAAAACCTCATGTAAAGGGGTTATGTCTGTGGGATAGATTGGGACTTTGATGGGCCAGGGTTGAAAGGGTTTGGAAAATCAGCTGTTGTCTTGGAGTCAAGAGGCTGGAAACAAGGCCACAAGGCAGTCATGTGGGGGTAACAAATTGAAGTTCCCAATGGCCCAGAGGAACAGGAAACATGACTAGGGCCTGGTCGCTATGTCCATGAGGCTTTCACACCAGTGTATAGAGCTGGTGGGCAAGGGCAAGGGCTGGTTGGGCAACGGTTTGGGACTGGGCTTTGGGCGAGTCAATCAGCACTGGGAGAGGAGCCAGGGCAGAGGCACTAGGCCAGGGCAACACCACCAGGCATCCATGCAAATTGGTATTGAAAATGGTGAACACCTAGTCAGAAAGGAAGGAGGTCATAAAGACTGGTGGTCAGAAGAAATTTAATATTATAGCTCTTTGGTCATAAGGGTATGGGCAGGGTGCAAGGGGAATATAGGGTCACTCTGTTCAGTCAGTCTGGGCAAGGGCCTAATCATTGGTTAAAGCCAAATGGTGGAGGTAAAAGATTAAGGCCAATTGGTTAATATATCTCAGTGGTCGAGGACTAATGGGATTTTGGTAGGTTGATGCCATGAAGTTAAAACCATATGAAGAGTCAGGAGAGTATCACAGTGTGCTAGAGTCACCCTTGGGGGGTTTGGGTGTGTTGGTGTTTGGAAAAGTAGCTGTTCACATGGAGACAAGCCTGGGCGAGGGCCTAGAAGTGGTTCAGGTGACAAGTGGCATGGGGAAATAAATATGAAGGCTTGGTCACTCCGACCATAAGGTCATTAAGAACAGTGCAGGAGAGGCAAGGCCTGGTGTGTGTGGACTGGAGCTTTGGGCAGGACCACTCAGGCAGTGAATCTGGCAACTAAGGTAGAGAATTGGTTGAGGTCAAGGGATAAGTAATAGGGTTCAGGACACCTAGACATGGCTAGGACAAGTGCTGGGACCCTGGGTCTGGGTGAAGTGCATAGGCTTAAGGAGAGAGGCACGGGGCAGGGGCAACCTGTAGGCACCTCAAATGGTTAAAACCTGGTGATTATGGCCAGAAGGGCATTCAATTGTGCAGTGGGAACAGGTAAGACCAGAGAGCTTTGGGGTTGGGAATTTGGGCAGGGTGTAAAAGAAAGATCACAAAGGGTCTAGCCAAGGGCTCTGGACAACCTGGCTGGTTATTGTCAATGCAATAAAATCACATGTAAGGAAGGAAAGCCAGTGGGATGATTAGGTCCTGGGTGGGCCTGGGTTGAAAGGATTTGGGAAAGAGCAGTTGGCATTAAGCCGTTAGAGGCGGTCAGGGAATGATGCTGAGGGGCAGGGGGATAGGGTAAATAAGGCCAGGGGTGTGGAAATGGGCTTTCAGCATGTCAATAAGTAGGCAGGTCTGGTCATGAGAGTTATGTCATTGTGACAGGGGCCCGGGATAGGACTAGGAGTTTAAGATCATGACATTAATGGCCAGGATTTCAGTCAGTCTAGGTGGAAGAGCTGATGGGACCAGTGAGCAGATAGGACTTGGGCAGGCACATGGAGCAAGAGAATCTGGACTCATGGTGTTAGGTTGACAAGCAAGGGCCAGGGAATTGGGCCAGGACTTCTTAGGCAATAACATTAAAGCCATTGCTTCCATCAGTGTGGGCAGTGTGGTAGAATGTGCTTGTCATGGGGCTACAGGATTGAGGGTTTGATGAACATCTGTTGTCATTGAGCCCACTCGAGGGCCAGGGAATAGGAATAGCATTCAGACATGTGGACATGGCCAGGATATGATTGCTGGGGTCAGGGCCAGGGTGAAATGACATAGGTGCCAAGACAGAGGCTTAAAGCCAGGGCATCCAATCGGCATCTCAAATGATTAAGACCTGGTAACTATGGCTAGGAGGCCAGACCATGGCGTAGTGAGAAGAAAAATATCAGCGATTTGGTCTTGGGTATTCAGGCAGGGTGGAAGGGAAATAGCACAGTGGGTCTGTGCAATGGCTCTGTACAATGTATCAATCAAAATGCTGAGGCCACTACATGAAGGTAAGAATTTATACCATGTTCCTAGTATAAAGACTTATGGGATGCTAGGTTGAGAAACCTGGATGATTAATGTCAAGGCAATAAAACCACATGTAAATGGTGTAAGTCTGTGGGATAGATTGGGACGTTGATGGGCCATGGTTGAAAGGGTTTAGAAAATCAGCTGTTGCTTTGGAATCAATAAGAGGCTGTAAAACAAGGCCACAAGGCAGTCATGTGAGGGTAACAAATTGAAGTTCCAAATGGCCCAGAGGAACAGCAAACGTGACTAGAGCCTGGTGGCTATGTCCATGAGGCTTTCACACCAGTGTGTAGAGCAGGGTGGGCAAGGGCAAGGGCTGGGTGGGCAAGGGTTTGGGACTGGACTTTGGTCGAGTCAATCAGCACTGGGAGAGGAGCCAGGGCAGAGGCACTAGGCCAGGGCCACACCACCAGGCACCCATGCAAATGGGTATTGAAAATGGTGAACACCTAGTCACAGAAAGGAAGGAGGTCATGAAGACTGGTGAACAGGGGAAATTTAATATCATAGCTCTTTTGTCATAAGGGTATGGGCAGGGTTAAGGGGAATATAGGGTCACTCTGCTCAGTCAGTCTGGGCAAGGGCCTAATCATTGGTTAAAGCCAAATGGTGGCGGTAAAGACATTAAGGCCAAGTGGTTAATATCTCAGGGGTTGAGGACTAATGGGATTTGGGCAGAGTTGGCCTCGGAGGGTTTGGATGTGGTGTGGTAGTGTTTGGAGAAATAGCTGTTCACATGGAGATAGGCCTGAAGTAGGTCCTAGAAGTGGTTCAGGTGACAAGTGGCGTGGGAAAATAAACATGAAGGCCTAGTCACTCCAACCATAGGTCATTAAACAAGTAAGTAGTGCAGGCGAGGCAAGACCTGGTGTGTGTGGACTGGGGCTTTGGGCAGGACCACTCATGCAGTGAATCTGGCAACTGGGGTAGAGTTTGGGTGAGGTCAAGGGATAAGGAATAGGGATCAGGACACCTAGACATGGCTAGAACAAGTGCTGGGACCCTGGGTCTGGATGAAGCACATAGGCTTAATGAGAGAGGCACGAGGCAGGGGCAACCAATAAGCACCTCAAATGGCTAAGACCTGGTGATTATGGCCAGAAGGGCAGGCAATTGTGCATGGGAACAGGTAAGACCAGAGAGCTTTGGGCTTCGGGATATGAGCAGGGTATAAAGGAAAGAGCACAATGGTTCTGGCCAAGAGCTCGGGACAACCAGCCTGGTTATTGTCAAGGCAATAAAACCACATGTAAGGAAGTTAAGCCAGTGGGATAATTGGGTCTTGGGTGGGCTATGGGTTGAAAGGATTTGGGAAAGAGCTGTTGGCATGAAGCCATTAGAGGTGGTCAGGGAATGATGCTGAGGGGAAGGGGCATGGGGGAAATTAGTTGAGGTTCAAAATGGCCCAGGGGAATAAACATGACTGAGCCTGGTCATGGAAACTCAGCCAACAGGCTGGTGTGGGACTGGGGAAGAGTTTGGTAGGGGTAAGATTTTGGGAAGCAGCTATTGGCATGGAGCTAATAGAGGAGACCTGGGTCAAGTCTAGAGGGGGGCCAGGACAAAAAAGTTCAGATATCAAAGCCATCAGAAAATAAACATGGAGAAGGCCTGTTCCTATAAATCGATCATAAGGCCATTTCAATCAGTGCATAGTACAGTAGGCAAGGCCTGGGGTTCAGGAATGGGGATTTGTGCAGGATCCATCACAAAATGAATTGGGCCATCAATAAGAGCATTATAGGTTTCTGGACAAAGGCCTGGCAGCCTTAGGCTGTGACACTAAACTTGACTTTCTTCAGGGTAGGTGGAAGAGTTCACGGGAAACATTTAGGACTCAGATGATACTAAATTATCAACTGGATCACATGTGGATAAGGCCAGGGGGCAACCATCTTGGCTATACCCATAGTAGCCTGGGGAGGAATAGGGTTAACTGGGTCAGACCTGGGCTCGAGGCCCTGTGTGGGAAGCATAGAAAACTTTTACTAAATTCTAAAGACTCAGAGAGCTGAGATGATTTCTCAAGGCCATTTGAGCCATTAGAAACTCAGCCAGTTTCTGTAGTGCCCGTTGTGCATGTATAACCTTGGAGGTGATAAAGTTTGTTACTCCTGAGAAAACTAGTGTAAAAGTTTGTAGTCTGTGTTGCCTGCTTTTCCC
>PVLC010001760.1:27214-103753 GCA_004027655.1 Graphiurus murinus | reverse complement strand
TGTATTCGGGGTCACATTTGTTTTTCTAAGCATATAAAAACCATATCTTTGCCAAATAAAGTTGAACATTATTCCCCTCGCGAGGTTGTGTCTGTGTCTGTCTGTGCGTCTGTCTGTCTTTTGTGTTTAAGCTTCCAGTGCGGACTGCAGGATAGGGAAACTGAGGCAGCAAGCGTGCCACAGCCCAGGGTTTGAGACATGTGGCCATGGCCAAGGGAAGTTTAGGGGTTGTGACCTGGAAAAAGACTTAGGGGCAAAGACAAAGGCACAAGGCCAGAGCAACAAACCGGCCCCTCAAATGGTTAAGACCTGGTGACCATGGCCAGGAGGCCCTGAAGACCATGGGGCAGTGGGAACAGTAAGATCAGAGAGCTATGGGCTTGAGGATTTCATCAGTGGATAAGGGGAAGAATATGCCAGGTCTGGACAGGGTTCTAGACAATGAGTCAATCAAAACACAGAGGCCAGACTTGAGGCCAGGAGGTTAATGCATCTTGGTAGTGCAAGCTTGTGGGATACTAGATTGAGAAAAATGACTGGATAATATAAAGGCAATAAAGCCACACAAAAGGAGGGAACATCGAGGGCTCTATTGGAGCTTGACTGGGCCTGGGGTGAAAGTTCTGGGATACATCTTTGGGAATGGAGACGATATAGGAGTCCAGGGTGGTGGAGGAAGACTGGGGGAAACAAGCTGAGTTTCCAAAGGGCACAGAGGAATGATAATTATTAATGAGGCCTGTTCATGATTTTTTGGGTGGTACTGGGAATGGTACCCAGGGACCTCTAGCCATGGTACCTCTATTTCAGTTTTTATATTTGGTAACAGGATTTCACTAAGTTGTTAGTCTCCCTAAGTTGAGGTTGGCCACATACCTGCCATCCTCCTGTCTCAGGTTCCCAAGTACTGGGATTACAAGTGTGCACCACCACCTCCAGCTTGACCATGAGTTGTTTAGACCAATGAGTAGGGCTGGGTACGCAAGGCCAGGGGTGTGGAAATGGGCTATCAGCAGTGTCAATAAGCACGCAGGTCTGGACAGGAGGGTTATGTCATTGTGACAGGGGCCCGGGATAGGACTAGGGGTTTAAGATCATGACATTAATGGCCAGGATTTCAGTCAGTCTAGGTGGAAGAGCTTATGGGACCAGTGAGCAGATAGAACTTGGGCAGGCACAAGGGGCAAGAGAATCTGGCCTCAGGGTTAGGGTGACAAGCAAGGGCCAGGGAATAGGGCCAGGACTTTTTAGGCAATAACATTAAGCCGTTGCTTCCATCAGTGTGAGCAATGTGGTAGAATGTGCTTGTCATGGGGCTACAGGATTGAGGATTTGAGGAACAGCTCTTGTCATTGAGTCAACTCGAGGGCCAGGGAATAGGAATAGCCTTCAGGACATGTGGACATGGCCAGGATATGATTGCTGGGGTCAGGGCCAGGGTGAAAGAACATAGGTGCAAAGACAGAGGCTCAAAGCTTGGGCAACTAATGGGCATCTCAAATGGTTAAGATGGTATCTATGTCCAGGAGGTCAAACCGTGGCGTAGTGGGAACAAAAAAGATCACAGTGATTTGGGCTCGGGTATTCGGGCAGGGTGGAAGGGAAAGAGCACAGTGAGTCTGTGCAATGGCTCTGTACAATGTGTAAATCAAAATGCTGAGTCCACTACATGAAGGTAAGAATTTAATACATGTTCCTAGTATAAAGGTTGTGGGATGTTAGGCTGAGAAACCTGGCTGATGAATGTCAAGGCAATAAAACCACATGCAAAGGGGGTATGTCTGTGGGATAGATTGGGACTTTGATGGGCCAGGGTTGAAAGTGTTTGGAAAATCAACTGTTGCCTTGGAGTCAATAAGAGGCTGGAAAACCAGGCCACGAGGCAGTCATGTGGGGGTAACAAATTGAAGTTCCAAATGGCCCAGAGGAACAGCAAACATGAATAGGACCTGGTTGCTATGTCCAAGAGGCTCTCACACCAGTGTGTATAGCTGGGTGGGCAAGGGCTGGGTGGGCAAGGGTTTGGGACTGGGCTTTGGTCAAATCAATCAGCACTGGGAGAGAAGCAAGGGCAGAGGCACTAGGCCAGGGCACCATCACCATGCGACCATGCAAATGGGTATTGAAAATGGTGAAGATGTAGTCAGAAAGAAGGAGGTCTTGAAGACTGGTAGACAGAAGAAATTTAATGTCATAGCTCTTTGGTCATAAGGGTATGGACAGGGTGCAAGGGGAATATAGGGTCACTGTGCTCAGTCTGGGCAAGGATTTATACATTGGTTAAAGCCAAATGGTGGAGGTAAGGACATTAAGGCCAAGTGGTTAATATATCTCAGTGGTCGAGGTCTAAGGGGATTTTGGCAGGTTAATACCAAGTAGTTAACACTACACATGAGGAGTCAGTTTGGCAGTGTGCTAGAGTTGGCCTTGTAGGGTTTGGGTGTGCTGGTGTTTAGGGAAGTAGCTGTTCACATGGAGACAGGCCTGGAGGAGGGCCTAGAAGTGGTTCAGGTGACAAGTGGCATGGGGAAATAAACATGAAGGCCTGGTCACCCCAACCATAAGATCATTAAAACCAGTCAGTTCTGCAGGCAAGGCAAGGCCTGGTGTCTGTGGACTGGGGCTTTGGGCAGGACCACTCAGGCAGTGAATCTGGCAACTGGGGTAGAGAGTTGGGTGAGGTCAAGGGATAAGGAATAGGGTTCAGGACACCTAGACATGGCTAGGACAAGTGCTGGGACCCTGGGTCTGGGTGAAGCACATAGGTTTAAGGAGAGGGCGGGAGGCAGGGGCAGCCAATAGACACCTCAAATTGTTAAGACCTGGTGATTATGGCCAGAAGGGCAGTCAATTGTGCAGTGGGAACAGGTAAGACCAGAGGGTTTTGGGCTTGGGGATTTGAGCAGGGTGTAAGGAAAGAATACAATGGGTCTGGACAACCTGGCTGGTTATTGTCAAGGCAATAAAACCACATGTAAGGAAGGAAAGCCAGTGAGATGATTGGTTCTTGGGTGGGCCTGGGTTTAAAGGATTTGGGAAAGAGCTATTGGTATGAAGCCATAAGAGGCGGTCAGGGAATGATGCTGAGGGGCACGGGCATAGAGGAAATAAGCTGAGGTTCAAAATGGCCCAGTGGAATAAACATGACTGAACCTGGTCATGGAAACTTAGCCAACATGCTGGAGTGGGACTAGGGAAGGGTTGGGTAGGGTTAAGGTTTTAGGAAGCATCTGTTGGCATGGAGCCAATAAAGGAGACCTGGGTCAAGTCTGGAGGGGGGCCAGGAGGAACAAGTTCAGGTGCCAAAGCCATCAGATAATAAACATGCAGAAGGCCTGGTCCTACAAACCGAGCATAAGGTCATTTCAATCAGTGTGTAGTACAGTAGGCAAGGCCTGGGGTTCAGGAATGGGGATTTGTGCAAGATCCATCACAATGTATCGGGCCATCAATGAGAGCGAGCGTTATAGGTTTCTGGGCAAGGGCCTGGCAGCCTTAGGCTGTGACACTAAACTTGACTTTCTTCAGGGTAGGTGGAAGAGGTCACGGGAAATGTTTAGGATCAGATGATCCTAAATTATCCTTTGGATCACATGTGGATAAGGCCAGGGGGTGACCATCTTGGCTGTACCCAGGATAGCCTGGGGAGGTGTAGGGTTCACTGGGTCAGACCTGGGCTCAAGGCCCTGGGTTTGAGGTATGTCGCCATGGCCAAGGGAAGCTTAGGTGCAAAGACAAAGGCACAAGGCCAGGGCAACAAACCGGCCCCTCAAATGGTTAAGACCTGGTGACTATGGCCAGGAGGCCCTGAAGACCATGGGGCAGTGGGAACAGTAAGATCAGAGAGATTTGGGCCTAAGGATTTCATCAGTGAATAGGGGAAGAATATAGTGGGTCTGGGCAAGGGTTCTAGACAATGAGTCAATCAAAACACAGAGGCCAGACTTGAGGCCAGGAGGTTAATGCATCTTGGTAGTACAAGGCTTGTGGGATACTAGACTGAGAAAACTGACTGGATAATATCAAGGCAATAAAGCCACACAAAAGGAGGGTAAAATAGAGGGCTGGATTGGACCTTGGGTGGGCCTAGGGTGAAAGTTGTGGGAAGCATCTTTGGGCATGGAGACAATATAGTAGGCCAGGCGGTGGAGGGAGACTGGGGCAAACAAGCTGAGTTTCCAAAGGGCACAGAGGAATGACAATCATTAATGAGGCCTCTTCATGATTTTTTTTTTATGTGGTGATGCTGGGACTGGTACCCAGAGGCCTTCTAGCCATGGTACCCCTATTTCAGTTTTTATATTTGGTAACAGGATTTCACTAAGTTGTTTGTCTCCCTAAGTTGAGGCTGGCCACATACCTGTGATCCTCCTGTCTCAGGCTCCCAAGTACTGAGAATACAAGCGTGCACCACCACCTCCAGCTTGACCATGAGTTTTTAAGACCAATGAGTAGGGCTGGGTATGCAAGGCCAGGGTTGTGGAAATTGGGCTTTCAGCAGTGTCAATAAGTAGGCAGGTCTGGGCAGGAGGGTTATGTCATTGTGACAGGTGACTAGGTAGGACTAGGAGTTTGAGGTCATGACATTAATGGCCAGGATTTCAATCATTCTAGGTAGAAGAGCTTATGGGACCAGTGAGCAGATAGGGCTTTAGGCAGGCCAAGGGGCAAGAGAATCTGGGGTTAGGGTGACAAGCAAGGTCCAGGGAATAGGGCCAGGAGTTCTTAGGCAATAACATTAAAGACATTATTTCCATAAGTGTCAGCTGGAAGTGACAACTAATACCAATCCACACCATGCAGAAAAGCACAATCAGCCACATCCATTCCAAGGACAAGGCCAGGAGCTGAGCCTGGTTCGCTTAAGCCAGGGTGTGATGGGGTGGGGAGAGCAAAAGGATTAGGCTTGGGCTCAAGGCCATAGGTTCAGGCCAAGTGGACATGATCAAAGGGAAGGGGGCAGGTAAAGGCAGGAGACAGACCTTGGGACAAGGGTAGAGACCTTTGGCCATATCTACAACAGCAGGCTGAAATGGAGATTTAAATGGGCATCTACAATGGTGAAAACCTGAGAACTAAGGCCAGGAAGGAGTCATGCATTTCCTTGGTCAGAGAAAACAGATAATATCATGCAGCTTTGGGTTTGGGGACTTGGGCAGGATGAAGAGGATACTGGTCTACACAGTAGGTCTGGGCAAAGGCTCTGGATTACAAGCAAAGCCAAAAGGCATAGTCCAAAGTATGAATGGTTTAATACATTCTTGGGGGTGAAAATCTTTACAAAATACTGGATTAAGGAGCCTGGATGGATAATGCCAAGATACCCACATCACCTTTAAGGGGTCAGAAGAGTAAGAGAGTGGCATCGAGTGGACCTGGCATGACCTGTAGGTGTGCAGGTTGGGAGAACAGCTGTTGGCATGGAGCCAACTCAAGAGGCCAGGGGGCAGCTGGGAGCTGGGGCCCAAAATGGCAAGATTTCATGATAAATAGCATGGCCAAGTTTCATGGATCAGGTCGTGGGTGAAAGGACATGAGGACAAGGGCAGAGGCACAAGGCCAGGCCAATGAATAGGCACCTCAGATGGATAGGAGCTGGTGACTATGGCCAGGAGGCCAGACCAGGGGGCAGTGGGAACCAATGAGATCAGAGAGCTTTGGGCTTGGGGATTTGGACAGGGGGGTGAGGGAAAGACACCATGTGTTGAGTGTCTGGGCACCCAGGGTCTGGGCAACGGCTTTCCACAATACGTAAGTCAAAATGTTGAGGACAATACAGGAAGAAAAAATTAGTGTTTGTGGTATAAAGGCTTGTGGGATGCTGGGGTGAGAAATATGGCTGGTGGATGTCAAGGCAGTAAAACCATGTGTAAGGAGGGTATGGCAGTGGGATGGATTGGGGCTTGGGCAAGCCTGGGTTGAATGGGTTTGGGAAACAGCCGTTCGGCTTGAAGCCAAAAGGTGAGGCCAGGGAGCCAAGCTGCAGGGCAGGGGCATGATGAAAACAAATAGAATTTCCAAATGGCCCAGAGGAAACACAAATACGACTAAGGTCTGGTTGCTTTATCCATAGAGTTTTAACATCAGTGTGTAGAGTCTGATGGGCAAGGGCAGGGGTGGGGAACTGGGGCTTAGGATGGAATTAATCAGTGGGTCAGTCTGGACAAATGGACTGTGTCTCTGTGGCAGTGGCTGAAGACAGGACCAGGAGTTTGCGGTTATGACAGTCAGGATTTCAATTGCACCAGGTAGAAGATCTCATCTGGGAAGACTGGTTTAGGACATAAGGCTGGATAGATATAGCCAGAGTGGGGTGGGGCAAGGAAAAATGAATCAAACCTGCACTCAGGTCCTTGTTTCAGGACACGTGGACAGGGCCTGGGGTAAGGCCAGTGGGGCACTGACTGAGGGGAAAGGGCAGAGGCGCAAGGCCAGGGCTCAGACACCTGTTACAAAGGACAAATGGGCATTGAAAAGGCCTACACATCCTGGTGAGGCCAGGACATCCTGAAGATCAGTGTGGAGCATCAATAGGAATGACAGGGAGTCAGGATTTGGTAGGGAGCAAGGGAAAGTGGGTCTGCACAGTGGGTGAGAGCAAGGTCCCTGGACATGAGTTAGAAGCCAAAATATGGAGGCTGAGACATTAAAGCCAAGGCTTAATACATCTTGATGATGTTAAGCCTTGTGGGTGGCTGAGTGAGAAATCTGACAGGTCAATATGTTCAAACCACTTCTAAAGGGTCAGGAGAGTCAGCCAGTGGGCTGGAGTGGACCTGGGGAAGGGTTGGGTAGGGAGCAAGGTTGGGAAGCAGCTGTTGCCATAGAGCCAATAAAGGAGTCCTGGGAAAGGCCTGGGGCAACAAGATCAGGTGCCAAAAGAACTAAACCTGGAGAAGACCTGATTTACTACAACCATAACGTCATTTTAATCACTGAGTAGTACAAGGTAGGCTAGGCCTGGAGGCAGAGAAAGGGCAGGCTTTGGACAGAATCCATCAGAAAGTAAATCTGGCCATCAGTGAGGAAGGGTTAGGGTCCTGGGCAAGGGCCTAGGGGCCTTTGGCTGTGACATTAAGCCCATGACTTTCTTCAGGGTAGGAGCAAGGTCAAGTGGAATATTAGGTCTCAGATACTCTGAAGAACAATGATATAACATCGTCCACAAGCCAGCAATGGAGGATGGTGACTTTCTTACTGACAATCCCACAATGGAGGCTTCTGTTCTACTTATACCAGGCAGGTGTAGGACAGCCGAGAAGGTGGTGGCAGCAAAGGGTCCCAGGAGGGCTCTGCTAGGGTGAATATTTATGAGCCACTCCCCTCTGAATTACTATGTTGAACTCCCAACCCCCCATGTGCTGGCGTGACAATGAGGGGGAGGGCTCCGTGTGGTGATCAAGTCAGTCATCAGGATGAAAATGCTTGCATTCTCCTAGTGCCTTTCTAAAAGGATTCCATGGAGCTCCCTTGACCCTTCTACAACATGAGGATTCATCCAGAAGTCACCATCTAGAAACAGGAAACAGGCTTCACTAGACACTGAATCCACTAAGTGCCTTTAAGTCTCCAGAACTCTGAACAAGTGTTATTAGTGAACCACTCAATTTATGAACTTTCACTATGAGGTCATTTTTACAGGTTAATGTCCAGTAAATACTACAAAACTTAAATCACCTAGTCATGAATATTGATTTAAAAATTGATTACAGTTAAACCGGGCATGTTTCACCTGCATGTAATCCTAGTACTTGAGAGGCTGAGATAGGAGGACCACCTGTTAGAGGCAAGCCCCTGAGCAATGTAGTAAAACCGTGTTGTAAAATAAGGGCTGTGGTGCAGCTTGAAGTAAAATGCTCTTAGGTTTAATCCACAGTATTAAAAAAATGAAAAAAAAAATTTATCATAGTTCCACACTACCCAGCATACACCACTCACAGAACCTTCCTTACACTTAGTAGCTGGAGGCTGTTGCCCACAGGAGCTTGATGACAAGCATTAGAACACAAATTGACTCATGTTTGAAATATATTTAACAACTTATGACATAGGCATAAATTTGGTTAAATGCAAATAAAAGCAAAAAATATTTTTTGCATCTGTGGTATTGGGGATGGACCCCAGAGACTTTCTATATCCAAGCTATATCCCCATTTGATTTTTTTTTTTTTTACTTTTGTTTTGTAACAGGGTATAGAACTAGGTTTTGGAGAGCCTTGGAAAGTAGCTAAGGCTGACCATGAACCTACAATCCTCTTGTCTCAGCCTCCCATGTTTACAGGCATGTGGATCCACATGCCTAATTTTGGGGGGAGCGGGGGAGAGTCATTTCTGGAGATTGAACCCAGGGATGTCCTATCTCTGATCTATACCCCCAGCCCTATTTTTAGTCTTTATTTTCAAAGAGAGTCTAAGTTGGGGAGGTCCTCACTAAGTAGCTGAGTTTGGCCAAGAATATGAGATCCTGTTTCAGCCTCCCAAGTACTGGGATTACAAGTGGTGCCACCACTCAGGGCTCCTTGCCACTAATTTCAACATAAGTTTACACTAACATTTTCCTATGAAGTCTTTATTCTCAAGATACAAACCTAGAACCTATAATCACATTCCAAGCTCCTAAATATATTCACCTAAAATCTAATATGGAATGTACTCCTTGACCAAATTAATTTTTCTTAGAAAAACTGTATTTGTCTATTTGCATTTGCAATGAATAGAAAAGTTGATTACTCTGTCTTCTCTTTGATAAAACTATTATTAGCAGCAATGACAGTAAAATACATCTTTCCAGACACATCTTGATACTATAAAAATCCAAAACTGAGTCGTAAAGCTAAATACAAAAATACGATTACCTGACTTCAGTTAGTACACATTACTAGTTCTCATACGTCAGCTTGAAAGTGTGACTCATTTCCCAGATGTCCTTGTCACCTTCCAGTCACCTTGCTGTGTGATGAGCCCTGGACACAGGCAGGTATGAGGGGCACCAGGGTAGATGTGGCTTCTGGTCCTTGTGTTATAAGGTTTGAAACTTGACCTAGGACTCAGCATGTGGACGGCACTGGAGGCTGGGCCTTAAAAACTGATGCTCTTGCATTCAGATTCTGCCTCCTATGGTGGGTCCATTATGCTGGCGTAGCACCTATTCAACTGGCAAAAGAAACATGTTACCTCTCGAGCTGGATTCCTGAACATGTGTAAGTGCATTAGAAATATCGTCTAGAACAGGGAAAAAGAAGAACTGGAAATACGGTACCTGGAGAAAAAGAATTTCGCAGGAAATTATGTCTCAGCATCAAACACTCCTCTCTAAATATCACATAGCAAACAAATTTATAGAAGAATCCCATCAGCCTCCTCTATAAAAAAAATGTTCACAGCTGGGTGTGGTATCACAGGCCTGTAATCCCAGTATTTGAGAGGCTGAGACAGGAGGATGGTAGATTCAAGAACAGTCTCAGCAAACAGTAAGACTCTCAACCTAGGGAGACCCCATTTTAAAATAAAATAGGGCTGAGGGTATAGTTCAAAGGTAGAATACTCCTGGCTTCAGTCCCCTATAACACAAAAATTAAAAATAAATTACAAACACAAAACAGGACACATTACCAAAAGACACGTTACTATAAATATTGTCCTATACAGATCACCAATCACACCCCTCTGAAAATGACCATTGACAAATTGAAAGTATAAATGAAAACAATAGTCTTACAGGTTTACATGGCATAAGATCAGAATCAGAAAAAGGAAGCCAGGAGCTATGTGTGGTGGTACACACTTGTAATCCTACTACTTGGGAGACTGAGACAGGAGGATCTAGGTTTGAGGCTAGCCTCAGCTACTTAGTGAGACTCTCCACAACTTAGTGACACCCTGTTTCAAAATAAAGACTGAAAAATGGGTCTGGAGGTAAAATGCCACTGGGTTCAATCCCCAGTATCATAAAAAAAAAAAAAAAAGGAAGCCAGGCATGGTGGCACATGCCTATTGAGAGGCTGAGATAGTGAGATAGGAGGATCACAGGTTCAAGAACAGCCTCAGCAACTTAGGGAGACCCTGTTTTTAACAAAATAAAGGAAAAAGTTAAAAAGGTTTGGGGTCATTTTCTACAGTTGTCTTCAAAAGATATTTGCTACAAACCTGACATGGTGGCACATACCTGGAATCTCAGCAACTGAGGAAACCAAGTTAGGAAGATTCCAAGCTCAGAGCTCCTGGGAAGAATAAAGAGACCCTGTCTCAAAACCCCACCGATTCCAGAAACTTAGTCTTAGGAGTACAGAGCAGAAGGATCACAAGGTCCAGGCCAGCCCACTCAAATTAGGGAGGCCCAGTCACAAAAATAATAAAAACAGGATGTAGCTCAGTCATACCGCATCCCGAGTTCCTTCCCAGGTTTGTTCAGCAAATGAATGAATAAATTTAAAAGAAATCAGCAAGATAAAATAAAAGTTGTAAAATGAAAATACATAATTCCTAGAATTAATCCCAGAGGCATGGTACATATTCACAAAACACTGTAACAAAGAAACTATAACCAAATGGAGGGTCCTAATCTCCCTCCCTGATGAGAGGCAGAGCTAGTCCACCCTCTGGGCATAATTCAGCTTCTTCTGCTCCAACCCCCAACACCCCTCTCCAGCCTGGTAACCAAACTCACAAAACCAAAGGAAATTCAAAGGTCCTTTGCCAGCCCTGGTCCCATTGCCTTAGGGCTCAGGAACTCAGCATTTTCACAGAAGAGACTACCTTGTTGGCCATTGAAAATTCAACTAAGACTCACCCTAGCCAGAAAATGACTCAGGCTCAGGTTACAGATCAACCTCAGTAATTTACCAAAAGCTGCTGCATCTTACTGAGACCCAGTTTTAAAATAAAGCTGGGTGTGGTGGTTCATGCTTGTAATGCCAGTACTTGGGAGGCTGAGACTGGAGGATCCAGGTTTGCAGCCAGCCTCAGCTACTTCGTGAGGCTCTCTGTAACTTAGTGAGACCCTGTTTCAAAATAAAGAATAAAAATAGGGCTGGTGATATGGCTCAGAGGTAGAATACCACTGGGTTTATCACCAGTACCGAGAAAAAAATGAAAAAAACAACAAAAAATAGATAAAACAGACACAAGCATATTCTGCCATTTGATTATAGCTGAATTAAACTGACTTTAAAGAATCGAAGCCAGGCCTAGTGGCCCGGGCCTGTAATCCCAGGACTTAGGAGGCTGAGATACAGGAGAATCACAGGTCTGAGGCCAGCTTTTGCAACTTAGTGAGATCTTGGTTTCAAAATAAAAGAGCTGGGCATGGTGGCAAGGGCTTGTAATCCTAGTACTTGGGAGGCTGAGACAGGAGGAGGATTGTAGGTTGGAGACTAGCCTCAGCAACTTAGTGAGACCCTGTTTCAAAACAAAATAGGGCTGGGGGGTGTTGCTCAGAGGTAGAATGCCCCAGGGCTCCTCAGTGCCACAATAAAATAGATGAGCTAAGGGTGCAGCTCAGGGATAGAATCCCCCTCAGTTCAATTTCCAGTACCACAAATGAAAATAAAAGTCCCACAAAGGGAGCCGGGCGTGGTGGCGCACACTTGTAATCCCAGCATTCCGGAGGCTGAGACCAGAGGATCCGGGTTCGCGGCCAGCCTCAGCTACCTAGTGAGGCACTCCGCAACTTAGTGAGACTCGGTTTCAAATAAAGAATAAAAAATAGGGCTGGGGGTATAGCTCGGAGGTAGAGTGCCTCTGAGTTCAATCCCCACTACCGCAAAAAAAAAAAAGTCCCACAAAGGAAATTCCAGGCCCAGATGTCTTTACCATTGAATTCTAACAGACATTAAAATTGGTACCCAATCTTTACAACCTCTTCCCCAAAAGAGAATATTTCAACTCATCCTGTGAGGCCACTGTTAACCCTGACAAAACCAGACAAGGACACAAGCAAACTCCAATATCTTAGGAAAAACAGACAAAAATCATTGACAAGCCACGTATGGTGACATATGCCTGTCATCCCAGTACTTGGGAGGTTGAGACAGAAGGATCACAGGTTTAAAACTAGCCTCAGTATCTTAGCCAGGTTCCTCAAGAACTTAATGAGACCCTATTTCTAAAGAAAATATTTAAGAATAGGGCTAGGGGTATAGCTTGGGTGTAGAATACCTCTGACTTCAACCTCCAGTACCCCCATCAAAAAAATTTTAACAGTAACTAGCAAACAATTCAGCAACATATACAGAGCATTAAATAATTATACGCCATGATCATATGATCGAACAGAATTTATCCTGGGAATTTTCCTGTCATTTTGACTCTTAAGTCAAGAGATTATGTGTCTGATTTAAAGCTGAGGATCTGTCCCTGAGCCCTGGCTGTGTCTCAGGTGAGTGGAGGGACACAAGGGCATTGGAGAGAAACAGGCAAGGCTTAGGAAAAATATTTACTGGTAAAACATTTTTAAAGATGAGCCCAGACCGGGCGTAGTGGCACACACTTGTAATCCCAGCATTCGGGAGGCTGAGACTGGAGGATCTGGGTTTGAGGCCAGCCTCAGCTACCTAGTGAGGCACTCTGCAACTTAGTGAGACTCGGTTTCAAAATAAAGAACAAAAAATAGGGCTGGGGGTATAGCTCAGAGGTAGAATGCCCCCGAGTTCAATCCCCAGTACCACAAAAAAAAAAAGAAAAGAAAAGAAAAGAAAAAGATGAGCCCAGAGAAAGGAGGGACTGCGAGCAGTCAAGGAGCCCTGGAGGGGGTTTGGCAGTGAGAGCAGAGAGCCTCTTTCTTAGGCAGCCTCTCCTTAGTTGGAGGAGGAGGACAAAGCAGGCTGTTGCTAGCCACAATGTCTGGCCTCTCCCTGTGGGGCTCCTGGAAGTCCTGGTGTCTGGAGTCTGGCAGGTGCCATGGTGTGGGGAGCCAAGGCTGGGACCAACCTAGGAGGAAGGGCCAGGCTGGGTGGGGAGCGGACAGGAAGATGGAGCAAGTGGAGATCCTGAATATATTTACCCAGAGGGTCCAGGCTTTGAAGAGTCTAGACCACAATGGGGAAGTTAACTTTGCCGGGAACTTCATGCGATTGAAAAGATTATCCACCAAATATATAACAGCAAAGATGTATACCACAGCCGCTGGAGAAAGTGTTAAGAGCAGAGTCAGGCGTGGTGGCACATGTTTGTAATCCTAGTGCTTGGGAGGCCGAGACTGGAGGATCTGGGTTTGAGCCCAGACCGGGCGTAGTGGCACACACCGCAGCCAGCCTCAGGTAATGGTGAAACACTCCTCAATTCAATGAGACCCTATTTCAAAGCAAAGAATAAAAAATAGGGCTGGGGATATAGCTTGGGTGTAGAATGCCCCAGGCTTCAACTCCCAGTACTGTAAAATAAATGGAACAGACATATGGACATAGTGCCATTTGATCACATTCGAATAAATTGCCTTTAAAGACTCCTTTTCCCTCCAGCTATACCACTCCTAGGCATCTTTCCAAAGGGATTGGAATCTGAGAATTACAATAATATATGCATAGCCATGTTCATAGCAGTACAATTCACAATAACCAAATTCTGGAACCAACCTATGTGTCCACTAACAGATGAATGGATTACAAAATTACTGGATATACACACAACAGAATTCTACTCAGCAATCAAGAACAAAATATCCATCATGGTGGTGCAGGCTTATGATCTCAGTACTTCAGAGTACTCAGCCAGCCTCAATTACATAAGCGAGGGCCTCTGTAACTTAGTGAGACCCCATTTCAAAATAAGAAACAGGGTTGGGGGTATACCTCAGAGGTAGAAAGCCTCTGGGGGTAGAAAGGTAGAAAGTTCCCAGTACCACAAAAAAAAAAAGTGTGTGTGTGTGTGTGTGTGTGTGTGTGTGTGTGTGTGTGTGTATGCAATTGCCCTGTTTTAGCCTCCCAAATACTGGGATTACAAGCTTGAGCCACTATGCCCAGCTTCTTTTTTCAGTACTAGGGATTGAACTCAGGAGGCATTCTGCCACTGAGCTCCACCCTCAGCCCTATGTTATTTTCTATGTTTTAAAGAGGGTGTCACTAAGTTTCAGAGGGCCTTGCTAAGTTGCTGAGGGCAACCATGACCATGCAATTAGGATTGCAGGGGAATGCTACCAGTCCCCACTGTAACTATTGTTAAATTCAAAGAGTTAGGTTTTTCTCTCCCAATCTAGGTTATCAGACATTACAAGTTTTAAGAGTCCTTCAAAATATGGAAAAATAACTAAGTATGGGTGAGCCACAAAGCATGACCCCATTTCAAAACAGAATGATGAAAACATCAACAATAAGTATATTGGGGCCAGGCATGGTAGTGCACACTTCTAATCCCAGTATTTGGGAGTCTGAGACAGGAGGATCTCAAGTTCCAGGACAACCTCAGTAAGTAGTGAGCTACATCAGCCTAGGGAGACAGGTTCAAGAAAGTACAATAAAATAGGGCTGGGGATGTAGCTCAGAGGTAGAATGCCCCTGGGTTCAATCCCTCGTGTGTCTCTCTCTCTCTTTCTCTCTCTCTCTCTCTCTCTCTCTCACACACACACACACACACACACACACACACACACACACACACACACACGACTATACTGAGCCGAATTCCTAAAATGAGGGCATCTGGGATGGGGTGGAAGTCGGGGAGCCAGCTGGAGTTGGCATTGGCCGCAGTGACTCCTCTGGCTTAGTGCAAGAGCAGCAATGTTCCAGAAAGTCCTGGTGTTACCTGCAGGGCTGGTCCCACTGCAGAAGCCATGGCATGAGGAGGAGCAGCTGTATCCTCCCCAGCTCTGGGGGCAGGAATGAGCTGGAGAGGACACAGCTGGTGCTGCGCAGAGCAGGCAGGTCAGGATGGAGGAGGATGGATCCAGTGGAGACCCTGAGGGAATTCACCCAATCCTCCTGTCTCACTTCCCAAGTATTAGAATTACACGTGCAAGCCACCACGCTTGGCTGTAAACATTAAGAATTTTAGGAGCTGGGTGTGGTGGCTCATGCTTGTAATCCCAGTCCTTGGGAGGCTGAGATAGGAAGATGGCAAGTTCATGGCCAGCCTCAGTAAGTTAGTGAGACCCTGTTCCCAAATAAAAATAAAATGGGTCTTGGAGTGTAGATTGGAGGTAGAATGCCCCCTAAGTTGCATCCCTAGTACTTGAAAAAAGTTTTAGGGGTTTTCCCTCCTAGGAAGGGAATGCAGGTTATAAAGTCTTAAGTTATAGAATCCTGCAAAATATGGATGAATAGCTATATATGAACATTATTAAAAGTTAAAGAGGAGCTGCAGGGGTTAAGCCATGGCTCTGGTACCAGTTCATTCAGCAAATAATTGAATAAGTTTAAAAGAATTAAGTAAAATAAAATAAAAACTGAAATGAAAATACATGATTCCTAGAATTAAACCTATAAGTGTGATACATATTTACAAAACAACTAAACTTTCCTAGAGATCATTTGTAACAGAGAAAGAAATTCCAACCAAATAGAGGATCCAACCCTATTCCCTAATAAGCAGACTCAGTTAAAACAAATATCTAATGGAAAAGTATTCCAACAAGAAGCATTTAATAAACAAGACAAAGCATATTTGGTTCCCATGATGATGAAAGAACTTACAGCCATGGAGGCAGCAGAGGCCCAAGGTCAAATGGGGCCAAGGTCAGCAGTAAAGTGCTGGCCCAGCAGGGCCAAGGCCTGTGCTCAGTCCCAAGATAAGCAACTGGGGGAAAAAACAGTCAATCTATGGATAAAAATAAAGCACATTTATCACTCACAGTTCTGAAGCAAGGCAATCCCAGGTGGGGCTGCATCCCTGTAGCGGAAGCCCACTCAGGCAGGTCCTTTCCCAGTGGCAGAAGCCCTCTTGACAAAGGAACCTCACTTCAGTCCCGGCCACTTGGCAATGTTGGAATGTTGACAATGAACCTGGCCAGGTAGTCTTCCTGCTTATAAATTCCCTCTACCCACTTCCCCCCTCCTACCTCCAAACTCAGGTTGTTCTGCTCCACCCCTCCACCGGCACCTCCATTCAGGAAGCCAACCTTCTAAAGTTCAAAGGGCCCCATCCCCCCCCCCCCCCAGCCAGGCCCACCACCTGGGGCACAGGGACACAACATTTTTACATATGAAAAAAACTAGTTCAGAGCCATTGCAAACTCAACTGTCTCTGGTCCAAATTGATGAGGTAATTTAAGCTTGTAATCCCTGTACTTAGAAGGCTAAAGCAGAAGGATCGGCCCCAGCAATTTAGCAAAATCCACTGCTTCTTAGTGAGACTGTTTTAAAAAAATCCGAGCGTGGTGGCACACACCTGTAATCCCAGGACTTGGGAGGCTGAGACAGGAGGATCATAGGTTGGAGGACCTATGAGCCTCAGCAAGTAGTGAGACTCAACCTAGTGAGACCTGGTTTCAAACCTAAAAATGAAATGTGGCCACGGGATAGGTCAGGGGTAGAGTGCCCCTGGTTCAATCCCCAGTTTGAATGAATGAGGCAGTGGGTATAGCTTAGGGGTAGAATGTCCATGGGTTCAATTCCCAGTGTTACACATACATACATACACACCAACACCAGAAAGCATTTCGTAGTTCTAGAGAACTGGGAAAACTAGAAACTGCCTATGAGACAATTTGAATAAATTATGAAATCTGTTGTGTGTGTGTGTATGTGTGTTTTACTGGGGATTGAACTCAGAGATCTGCTATTTTGGAGCTACATCCTGAGTCCTTTTAGTTTTTATTTTTCTGCTTTGAAACAGGTTCCCCCTGTGTTGCTGAGGGTCTCATTACACTGCTGATGCTGCCCTCAAGCTTGTAATCCTCTTTTCTCTGCCTTCCAGTACTGAGATTAGAGGTGGGCACCACCATGTCTGGCTCTGTATGATTTTTTAATTTTTTTTGTAATACTGGGGAATGACTGGGGAGTAGGGGGCATTCGGGGTCTGACCTCTCCAGCCCTTTATTATTTTGTATTTTTTAAACAGGATTGCACTAAGTTTCAGAGGATCACACACTAAGTTGCAGAGGCTAACCATGAAATTGTGATCCTCCTGTCTCAGCCTTCTAAGTGTTAGGATTGCAGACAAATGTCACCATACATTGTTAAAAGTTGTAGGTTTTCCCCTCACAACAAGACAAAGGGAGCTGCAGGATTAAGCCATGGTCATAGCACCAGCTGACCAGCTGTATGGGAGGGTGAGATAGGAGAAGAGCTTGAACCCAGCAATGTGAGACCAGCCTGGGCAACAAAGACAAGACCCCTTTCTCTCAAAAGGATGAAACCATCTTCAACAACAAGTATATGGGAGAAGAATATTTACTGTTAATCAGTTTTTGAAGATGGGGCTGGAGAGGCTGGGTAGGGGGTGGAAGATATGGAGGGGGGCTCGGCAAGCAGAGAGCAGGGTCCTTTGGATGGAGGAGTCTCAGCAGGAGGAGGAGGAGGGCAGCTAGGAGGATGGAGCCAGCTGATTCTGGTGCTCACCACAGGGGCTCTAAGTGGCAGTCAGGAGTCTGGCAGGTGCCAGCACAGCCTCTGTCAGGGGCAGTGGGGAGGAGCAGCAGTGGAGGGAGGCTCTAGGGGCAGGGAGCCAGCTGGGGAGGACAGAGCAGGCTCTCTGGGGGCTGGTGGCCACAACTGGGGGACACAGGAAGATGGAACAGAGATCCTGAGGAAATTCACCTAGAGGGTCCAGGCCTTGAGTCCTGACCACAAGAGGGAGGACAACTTCACCCAGACTTCATGGGATGGATTACCTACCAAATATAGACCAGCAGAGATGTATCCCACAGCCACTGGAGGAAAAGAAAATGTTAAAAAGAACAGATACAAGCCAGGAGTGGTGGCAGATGCTTGTAATCCCAGTACTTGGGAGGTTGAGACAGGAGGATCCGGGTTTATGGCCCACTTCACCTACTTGAGGTCTTCTGCAATTTAGCGAGGCCCTGTTTCAAAATAAATAAAAAATAGGGCTGGTGGTGTAGCTCGGAGGTATAATGTCCCTGGGGTTCATTCCCCAGTACCACACACACACACACAAAGATACAAGCATATTCTGCCATTTGATCACAGCTGAGTGAAACTAACTTTCAAGACTCAAAACCGGGCCTAGTGGCCTGGGCCTGTAATCCCAGTACATAGGAGGCTGAGACACAGGAGAATCACAAGTCTGAGGCCTGCTTTTGCAACTTAGTGAGATCTTGGTTTCAAAATAAAAGAGCTGGACATAGTATGCTTGTGATCCTAGAACTTGGGAGTCTGAGACTGGAGGAGGATTGCAGATTGGAGATTAGCCTCAGCAACTTAGACCCTGTTTCAAAACAAACAAACAAAAAAAATAGGGCTAGGGCTAGGGCTAGGAGTAACTCAGAGGTAGAATGTCCCTTGGTTTCAATCCTCAGTGCCACAATAAAATAAATGGGTTGGTGATGCAGCTCAGGGATAGAATCTCCCCGAGTTCAATTCCCAGTACCACAAAGGAAAATAAAAGTCCCACAAAGGAAATTCCAGGCCCCAATGGCTTTACCATTGATTTCTAACAGACATTAAAATTGGTACCCAATCTTTACAACCTCTTCCCCAAAACAGAATACTTCAACTCATCCTGTGAGGCCACTGTCAACCCTGACAAAAGCAGACAAGGACACAAGCAAACTCCAATATCTTAGGAAAAACAGACAAAAATCATTGACAAGCCAGGTATGGTGACACATGCCTGTCATCCCAGTGTTTGGGAGGCTGAGACAGAAGGATCACAGGTTTAAAACTAGCCTCAGTATCTTAGCCAGGTTCCTCAAGAACTTAATGAGACCCTATTTCTAAATAAAAGATTTGAGAATAGGGTTGGAGGTATAGCTGGGGTGTAGAATGCCTCTAGGTTCAACCTCTAGTAACCCCCCTAAAAAAAAATCAATAACTAGCAAACAATTCAACAACATATACAGAGTATTAAAGAACTACATGCCATGTTCATATGATCAAATAGAATTTATCCCAGAAATTTTTCCTGTTATCTTGACTCTTGTCTTTTTTAAGGCTGAGGACCTATCCCTAAGCCCTGGCTGTGTCTCAGGTGAGTGGAGGGACACAAGGACATTAGAGAGAAATAGCACGGCTTAGGAAAAGTATTTACTGGTAAAACCTTTTAAACATGAGGCCACAGGAAGCAGGAGCTGCTAGCAGTCAGGGCGACCTGGAGGGGGGCAGGGAGAGCAGAAAGCCTCTTTCTCTAGGCACCCTCACCTCAGTTGGAGGAGGAGGAGACAAAGGAGGCTGGGGCTGGTGCTAGCCACAGTGTCTGGCCTCTCCCTGTGGGGCTCCTAGAAGTCTTGGTGTCTGGAGTCTGGCGGGTGCCATGGTGTGGGGAGCCAGGGCTGGGACTAAGGTGGGAGGAAGGACCAGGCCCTGATGGGGAGGGGCACAGGAAGATGGAGCAAGTGGAGATCCTGAAAATATTTACCCAGAGGGTCCAGGTCTTGAGTCCAGACCACAATGGGGAGGACAACTTTGCCTGGAACTTCATGCAATTAAAAAGACTATCCAAATATATGATAGGAAAGATGTATCCCACAGCCACTGGAGAAAGTGTTAAAGAACAGAGTCGGATGTGGTGGCCCATACTTGTAATCCCAGTACTTGGGAGGCCGAGACTGGAGGATCCCAGGTATGAGGACAGACTCAGCAAGTAGTGAGACTCTCATCAACCTAGTGAGATTTGTTTCGAAGTAAAAATAAAATAGGGCTGGGGGTGTAGTTTAGAGGTAGTATACCCCTGGTTTCAATCACCAGTACAAAAAAATCCCTGTAAGAGGAGACGCCTCATTTTACATTCACTCAAAGCCAGCAGGACCTGCAAGAGAAAAAAGCTCCCAGAGAGACAGATTTCCAAATGGGGAGCCATTTATAGGGGCTTGCCTAGGGACTATCTGCTTCTTTGAGTTTCCTTTCTCAGGTATGGTTGCAAGGGCTGTTCCTGGGATTCAGATAGTGTCCATTTTGCCTGGATTGGAGTCCCAGGCATCTGCAGGAACTGGAGTTTTGTTAACACTTGGTCACCTTAGGAGGCTTTTAATGCTGTGAAGCACTTGACATTCAGGAGGTCTGATGCTATCAGGAATTTTGGAATTTTTTTTTTTTTCAGTACTGGGGATTGAACTCAGGGGCATTCTACCTACGAGCTATACCCCCAGCCCTATTTTTTATTCTTTATTTTGAAACCGAGTCTAAGTTGCAGAGTGCCTCACTAGGTAGCTGAGGCTGGCCGAGAACCTGGATCCTCCGGTCTCAGCCTCCCGAATGCTGGGATTACAAGCATGCACCACCACGCCCTGCGAATTTGGGAATTTAGTTAGCACCTATTGTCTCAGAAAATTCTTTCCCCACTGGCTCTCTGGCATTATCTTCCTATTTTCTCTCTCCCTCATAAAGAACTAAATTTGATAATCAGGTAGAAAACCAAAGGGGAGCTGCAGGGTTAAACCATGGCCCTGGTACCAGCTGAACAGCTGTTTGGGAGGGGGAGGCAGGAGAATTGCTTAAATCCAGCAATTTGAGGCCAGCCTGAGCCACAAGAAAAGACCCCTTCTCAAAACAGAAGGGTGCCATTCAGTTTCTCTGACAGGCTTAGTATTACTGAGAAGGGACCTTGTTTTTGAGAGGTAGCCTAAGTACTAGATGCCTCAGGTGATATAGTGCTTCTATACAGTGAGGCACTGTGGAAAGGTATGTGTGTGTATGCAGAGAACATGAGCAAGGAAGGCCTCACTGCACACTTGGGACTTTGCGATGTTGAAATTACATGATTTAGTCAGTTTTTTTGTTTTGGTTTTGGTACAGGGTATTGAACTCACAGGCATTCTACCTCCAAGCTACACTCATAGCCCAAGTTTATTTTGAAACAGGGTCTCACTAGGTTGCTGAGAGCCTCACTAAAGTAGCTGAGGCTGCCTTTGAACCTGTGATCCATCTCAGCCTTCCAAAGTACTGGGATTACAAGCATACACCACCACGTCTGGGTTTCTTTTTGTTTTGTTTCGTTTAAAGACTTTGAATTGACTTAATCTACAAAAATGAAATATGTGTATATATATATATATATATATATATATATATATATATGTGCACATGTGTGTATAAAAGTTTTTCATTTCAACCCTTCTGAAGAGCAATGGAAATGACATTATTGTAGAAGTCATTGTAATTTAGCACCAGAAAGAGCCCTGTGACCATCAATTTCAAAATAGTTTTGTTGGTTGTAAAAACAGATTGAAGTCTCTTGTGTAACTTAAAGCCAGCATCAGAGCAGAGACCTGCAGAATTAGGTTTGTGTTTTTTCCATTATATCCTGCTTTCCTGAAAGGTTGAGAGTCGGCTATTATTTTTGCAGGTAGGTATGCATATCTGCCTATTTTCTTGAGGAATGTACAAACTAGAGTTTGTGCTTATAGAACTTTGTTCCTAGTATCCATGAAGAGGGTTGTATATAAACCTTATGTAGAACAGGTTGAAATTTCTTGTTCATAACTTTATGAAACCACATGAGGTAGAAAAATATTTGTATTAAAGTTAGACAGCAAAGACTAAGAATAGAAATATTGTTTTAGTAGCTGCTTATCTGAATCTGCCTCTTGAATTTTATGGACCCAAGGAGATAGTGTTCTTACTACTTTTTGTGTGTGTGTGTGTGGTACTGGGGATTGAACTCAGGGGCATTCTACCTACGAGCTACACCCCCAGCCCTATTTTTTATTCTTTATTTTGAAACAGAGTCTCACAAAGTTGCGGAGTGCCTCACTAGGTAGCTGAGGCTGGCTGCAAACCCGGATCTTCCGGTCTCAGCCTCCCAAATGCTGGGATTACAAGCATGCGCCACCATGCCCGGCTTCTTACTACTTTTGATTCTATCCAAAAGAATTAAAAGACAACTGGCAATTAGGAGGGAAAAGGCTGAGTTGTAGTCATTTTAAATGAGCTTAAGAGAGACTCTTATCACTTTAGTCCTACCTAAAAGCAGATATCAAAGGCAACTGGCAACAGAAAGGAAAATGATTGACTTAGCCATTTTAAAAGTCCCACAAAGAAAACTTCAACCCCACACAGCTTTATTACTGAATTCAGCCAACAGTAAAATTGGTACCCACTCTTTGCAAACTCTTCCCCAAATGAACACGAACTCTTCCCCAAATGAACACATTCCAACTCTTCCTTGAGGCTAGGATTACTCCTGACACTAAAACCAGACAAGAATGACACAAGCAAAGTACAGACCAATATCCCTCAGGAATACAGACACAAGTCATTAATAAGCTAGTCATGATGGCACATGTCTGTCAGTACTTGGGAGGCTAAAACAGAAGGATCACAAGTTTGAAGTTAGCCTCAGCAACTTAGTTTCCTCAGGAACTTAGCGAGACCCTATTTTAAAATAGGGCTGGGGTATAGCTTGGATGTAGAGTTTCTCTCAATTCAAACTCCACTACAAAAAAAAAAATTGCAAAATAACTAGCAAACTGAATTCAGCGACATATAAGAAGGGTTAAAGAATTGTATACTAGAAGCAAGTGGAATTTATTCCAGTTTTTTTTTTTTTTTTTTTTTTTGATCCTGTGATGAAATCCAGAGGTATTTTATCTCCAGACTACACCCCAGTTTTTTAAAACAGTCTATGTTGCTAAGGCTGTCCTTGAACCTGTGGATCCTCCTATCTCAGCCTCCCAATTACTTGGATTATAGATCTGTGCCACCATGCCCAGATTTGTTTTTTGTTTACACAGGGGCATTCTACCTCTCAGCTATACCCGCCACCCCTTTTGATTCTTTATACTGAAGTAGGTTCTTACTAAGTTGTTGAAAGTCTCACTACATTGATGAGGCTGGTCTCCAACCTGGGAACTTACTGTCTCAGCCTTCCAAGTACTGAGGTGGCACTGATGTGTGCCACCATACCCAATTTTTTTTTTTTTTTTTTTTTTTTTTGCAGCACTGGGCATGGAACACAGGGCCTTGAGCACTGGACAGACCTGACGCTTTACTCCTGAGCTACATACTCAGCCCAATTTTTTTCCCATTTTTCCCCCTTGAATTATATGATGTTTCTAATATTAATACAAGAAAAAATATACCCAGAATATGAAAATTTTATCTAGACATGCATACTCTTTCTTATTTGGTAGCATTGAAACACTTCAGAACTTCAGAGTCACACACAGTTTGGCTTTACTCAAGAGGAGGCTGAGGCAACCCCAGGCTTCACTTCCTAACAGTGTGACTTGAAGTGTGGTACTTTCCTGTGCTGTGTCTTGCAAAGGGGTGCAGTATCAGAGGGCTTATAACTGAACAGAGCTGGCAGGACTGAATCAGGTTATGCCTATAAGGTGCCAACTTTTTTTTTTTTTTTTTTTTTTTGGAGGGGGGGTGGTTCTGGGAATTGAACCCAGGGACATTCTTCCTCTGAGCTACATTCCCAGCCCTTTTTTTTTTTGAAATGGGGTTTCACTAAATTGCTGATGCTGGTTTCAAATCAGTAATCCTCCCTTCTCAAGCCTCCCATTAGGATTTCAGGCATCAGCTACTCCTCCTGGATAAGTGCAAAAGTTTTGGAAACAAGGTGAGCAATGAACTCCAAATCCACATTGTCAAGACCACACCTATAATGAGCATAGACCCTATTTGTTATTAAAGTACTTCTTATGGAGTACATTTATAGGATTGGCAATGCATATCTTTAAGATAAAATACAGTTTAATTTTATTCACTATAACGTCACTTTTCAAAAGACATACAGGCCAGGCATGGTGGCACATGCCTGCTTAGTCCTTAGGAGGCTAAGACAGGAGGATTGTAGGTTTGAGGTCAGCCTCAGCAACTTAGAGCACCACATCAACTTAGTGAGACCTGTTTCAAGTTAAAAAGAGCTGGGGGTATAGCTTAGTGGTAAAGTACCTTTGCGTTCAATCTCCAGTATACAAAAAAAATGGATATGGATTTAACATCACAGTCGTTAGTAGCTTATACTTTATAACCTTCCCCCAAGGAAACTAAAAGATGATTTAGTAGAAGATTAACAGTATTTATATGTAGTAGGGTTACTTTACTTATCTGTATTTTCCAAATTTTATACATTGAATAACTGTTATATAACTTATAAATACACATCTATACAACTGTATAATATAAATATTCTCATGTTCAATAGATTTGGTTTTAGAACACATTTTTTGCCTTTTCATTAAGACAGTCTTTTTAAATTTTGTACTAAGCCAGGTGTGGTGGTGCACGCTTGTAATCCCAGTACTTGGGAGACTGAGAATGGAGGATCCAGGGTCACGGCAAGCCTCGGCTACTTAGTGAGGCTCTCTGTAACTTAGTGAGACCCTGTTTCATAATAAATTAAAAAATAGGACTGGGGGTGTAGCTCGGAGGTAGAATGCTTCTGGGTTCAATCCCTGGTACCGCAAAAAAAAAAAAAAAAAAAAATTGTATTAAACCTGGGGGTATTCTACTTCTGAGCTCCACCCCCAGCCTTTTTTAAAAATTTTGAAATAGGGTCTAAGTTGCTGAGAGTCTCAAATACTGACACTGACCTTGAACCTGTGATTCTCCTCTCAGCCTCCTGAGTTACTGGGATTACAGGTGTATACCACTATGACTGACTCAATCTTATGCTAGGACATGCACAGGACCTTCATATTTTTCAGTGGCATGAGTAATTACAGAGGTACTTAGCACAGTCTATCCGTTGTGAGTTAAGCTGATCCTGCCTATAAATCTGACATGATTCTACCTTTGTCATCAATGTTTGAGTTTGCCTGAGAGACAGCATTTTCAGTAGTAAAAGTAGCAGGTGAGTCTTCCTGGGTTAGTAAGCTGCTAGACACTGGGGAAATGGGAAGGATCACTGTGTGCCACCTCAAAATGTCTTCTACACAGTCTTACTTATCCCCTCCACACCCTTGCAAATATGGAGGAAGAAACTGATTGCTGGGCTAACTTGAGTTTTTTTGTTGTTGTTGTAGTGTTGGGGATTGAACTCAGGAGCATTCTACCTCTGAGCTATACCCCCAGCCTTACTTTTTATTCTTTATTTTGAAACTGGGTCTAAGTTGTAGAGGGCCTCACTAGGTAGCTGAGGCTGGCCACGAACCCAGATCCTCCGGTCTCAATTTCCCAAATGCTGGGATTACAAGTGTGCACCACCATGCCTGGCTTAACTTGAGATTTTAGTTGACCAAAGATAACCCAACTGTAAGTGCAGAGGCAGAGTAACTCAAATCTAGACCACAGCCGATTACTGTGTCCACAATGCTGCTGCTTGTACAATAATGGGGAAGGTAGATAGTTATTGTTGAATCAGCACCTGTAGGATGAAGATAAGAAAGTTTCTAGATTTTAAAACTTGAGCTTCTCCTTCCTTTCTAGTCTGTTTCCTTTCTGCCTACTATTAGTTTTGCTTTTCCTATCCTACACACCTCAGTTTCTTTAAGGAGTTCTTTTGGATACAATATCTATTCCATCAAATGTGAACATTTGATGTCACCCCACTTTTGCTCTGATTCACTGGTAACTGCTGATCTTCCCATTATACAAGCAGCAGTAACAGCAGCTTTGTGAATGTGGTGACCGGCTGTGGTCTAGAGGTTGGAGTTGCCCTGCCTCTGCACTTATGATGTAGGATAGAAGAAATAAGTAGGTAGAAAGGAGACAGACAGAAAGGAAAAGGAAAATATAACTAATATGGAAAACCTGGGACTGAAGCACTTCAGCCTCTACTCCACAAACTGGTTCTCTTTCCCAGACCTAACTCTCCCAAATTTCTGGGAAGTCTGTAAATCTTAGAGTAAACTAAAAGGAAGTATAATTTCCCTGTGCATTGATAGAAAGACAGGTTCGATATTTTGAAAAACCTACAATTTAGGACACTCTCCAGCTTATCTGTCAATCAGCTAATGAGGACCCCAATCAACCTAAGGACCCTAAGGTTGACCAGATCACCAGGAAGCGCCTTGGGACTACTGGACTGAGATCATCCACCCTAGAACTGACCCGACTACTCGACCACCATAAACCACCTAGGCGACTACTGGGCTGAGATCATACTCACATACCATCTAAAGTCCACCCCTCACAAAAGTCCCCTATAAGAAGACAGCCCTGAATTCCCCAAAATGCCCTTTCTCATCTTGAGATGGCTCGCATTCTTTCCCGAATGTGTATTGCTTCCTTTTTTCCCTTTTCCCCAAATAAACCTCTGTCCATGTCTCTGACTGGTACGTGCTGAAATTCTTTTCTGTCACATTAGCCAAGGACCCTGCAGATCCTGAGTTTCTGAACTGAGGACTCACCCCAACATGACACATGCCTGTCATCCCAGTACTTGGGAGGCTGAGACAGAAGGATCACAGGTTTAAAAGTAGCCTCGGTATCTTAGTCAGGTTCCTCAAGAACTTGATGAGACCCTATTTCTAAGTAAAAGATTTAAGAATAGGGCTAGGGGTATAGCTTCGGTATAGAATACCTCTGGCTTCAACCTCTAGTACCCCCCTTAAAAAATTATTAACAGTAACTACCAAACAATTCAGCAACATATACAGAGCATGAAAGAATTATAGGCCATGATCATATGATCAAATAGAATTTATCCCAGGAATTTTCCTGCCATTTTGACTCTGATTAAGTCAAGAGATTATGTGTATGTTTTAAAGCTGAGAAACACAAGGACATTGGAGGGAAACAGGCAAGGCTAGGAAAAATATTTACTGGTAAAACATTTTTAAAGATGAGACCAGAGGAAGGAGGGGCTGCTAGCAGTCAGGGAGGTCTGGAGGGGGTTGGGCAGGGAGAGCAAAGAGCCTCTTTCCTAAGCAGCCTCTTCTCAGTTCCAGAAGGAGGACAAAGCAGGCTGGTGCTAGCCACAATGTCTGGCCTCTCCCTGGGGGACCAGGCCCCGGGGAGGGGGGGGCACAGGAAGATGGAGCAAGTGGAGATCCTGAATATATTTACCCAGAGGGTCCAGGCTTTGAAGAGTCCAGACCACAATGGGGAGGACAACTTCCCCTGGAACTTCATGTGATTAAAAAGATTATCCACCAAATATGTAACAGGAAAGATATATCCCACAGCCGCTGGAGGAAAAGGGTTAAAAAGAGCAGAGTCAGACATGGTGGCACATGCTTGTAATCCTAGTACTTGGGAGGCTGAGACTGAAGGATCGGGTTTGCAGCCAGCCTCAGCTACTTGGTGAGAAACTCCACAACTCAATGAGACCCTATTGCAAAATAAAGAATAAAAAATATGGCTGGGGATGTAACTTGGAGGTAGAATGCCCCAGGTTTCAATTCCCAGTACTGCAAAATAAATAAATGGAACAGATATATGGACATAGTACCATTTAATCACGTTAGAGTTAAATTGCCTTTAAAGATTCCTTTTCTTTCCAGCTATACTAACTCCTAGGCATCTTTCCAAAGGGATTGGAATCTGAGAATTACAACAATATATGCATAGCCATGTTCATAGCAGCACAATTCACAATAACCAAATTCTGGAACCAACCTATGTGTCCATTAACAGATGAATGGATTACAAAATTACAGGATATACACACAACAGAATTCTACTCAGCAATCAAGAACAAAATATCCATCATGGTGGTGCAGGCTTATAATCTCAGTACTTCAGAGGCTAAGACAGGATGATCTAGGTTCTCAGCCAGCCTCAATTACATAAGTGAGGCCCTCCTCAACTTAGTGAGATCCCTTTTCAAAATAAGAAACAGGGTTGGGGGTATATCTCAGAGGTAGAAAGCCCTTGGGGGTTTAGTCTCCAGTACTGCAAAAAACATACATATATATGTATGTGTGTATATGTATATACATACACATATACACATATATATAGTTTGTATATATGTATATACATACACACACACACACACACACACACACACACACACACACACACACATATATATATATATATATATATATAGTTTGCAGGAAAATGGATGGATCTGGAGATTAGCCAGCACAGAAAGTGAAGAGTAGTATATTTTCTCTAATGAAGCTAGGGAGTAATCAGGATACTAAAGGGACTTCAGATAATGGAGAAGAAACTTCATTGGAGCCAAGGAGGTGGTCTAGGGAAGGAGACAGGTAGGGGGGAGAGGGAGGATCAAGGAAGGAATTACCTGCAGCAACATTAGGTACCCATGTGAGGATAGCATCCTCAATCACAGTACCCTGTATGAGGAAGGGGAGAATGGGGAGGGAGCCAAGGGAAAGCCCTTCAAGTGCTGTGTGCATGTATATCACCAGCACTATGATTTACATTATGATGTGAGACTATAATGCACCAATAACAGTATATAAAAAGTTGAAAGACTTTCTCAAAGCCAGACACATGCCTATAATATCAGTACTTGGGAGGCTGAGACAGGAGGAGCCCAGGTATAATGACAGCCTCATCAAGTAATCACCCTAGTGAGACCTGTTTCAAAGTAAAAATAGGACTGGGGATGTAGTTTAGAGGTAGAATACTCCTGGGTTCAATCACGAGAAAACCCCCAAAAATATTCCTATAAGAGGAGACACCTCATTTCACATTCTCTCAAAGCCAGCAGGACCTGCAAGAGAAAAAAGCTCCCAGAGGGATGGATTTCCAAATGGGTAGTCATTTATAGGGGCTTGCCTAGGAACTATCTGCTTCTTTGAGTTTACTATTTCAGGTGGGGTTCCAGAGGCCCTTTCCTGGGATTCAGTGTCCATTTTGTCTGGATTGGAGTCCCAGGCATCTGCAGGAACTGGAATTTTGTTAACACTTGGTCACTATAGGAGGCTTTTAATGCTGTGAAGCACTTGACATTCAGGAGGTCTGATCCTATCAGGAATTTTGGAATTTAGTTAGCACCTGTTGTCTCAGAAAATTCTTTCCCCATTGGCTCTCTGGCATTATCTTCCTATTTTCTCTCTCCCTCATAAAGAACTAAATTGAAAATCAGGTAGAAAGCCAAAGGGGAGCTGCAGGGTTAAACCATGGCCCTGGTACCAGCTGGCTAGCTGTTTGGGAGGGGGAGGCAGGAGAATTGCTTAAACCCAGCAATGAGGCCATCCTGGGCCACAAGACAAGACCCCTTCTCAAAACAGAAGGGTGCCATTCAGTTTCTCTGACAGGCTTAGGGTTACAGAGAAGGGACCTTGTTTTTGAGAGGTAGCCTAAGTACTAGGTGCCTCAGGTGAAACAGGTGGCTGAGAGCCTTTTTAATGTTTCTGAGGCTGTCTTTGAACCTGGGTTCCATTTCAGTGATCCAAAGTACTGGGATTACAAGCATACACCATCACGCCTTTTTTTTTTTTTTTAATGAAGACTTTGAATTGGTTGATTTGCTCTGCAAAAATGAAATACATGTGTATGTGTACATGTATATGGATGTATAAAACTTTCATTACAACCCTTCTGAAGAGCAAGGGAAATGGCATTATTGTAGAAGAAGTCACCGTAATTTAGCACAAGAACCCTGTGACCAATTTCAAAGTAGTTTTATTGGTGGTAAAAAGAGATTGAAGTCTCTTGTGTAAATTAAAGCCAGCACCAGAGCAGAGACCTGCAGAATTAGATTTGTGTTTTTTCCATTGTACCCTGCCTTACTGATAGGTTGAGAGTCAGCTATTACTTTTGCAGGTAGGTATGCATATCTGCCTATTTTCTTGAGGAATGTACAAACTGGAGTTTGTGCTTATAGAACTTTGTTCCTAGTATCCATGAAGAGGGTTGTATATAAACCTTATGTAGAACAGGTTGAAATTTCTTGTTCATAACTTTTTGAAACCACATGAGGTAGAGAAAAATTTGTATTAAACAGCAAGGACTAAGAATAGAGATAGATTGTTTTGGTAGCTGCTTATCTAAACCTGCCTCTTGAATTTTATGGACCTTAGGAGATAATGTTCTTATGACTTTTGATTCTATCCAAAAGAATTAAAAGACAACTGGCAATTAGGAGGGAAAAGGCTGAGTTATAGTCATTTTAAATGGGCTTAAGAGATATCCTTATCACTTTGGTCCTACCTAAAAGCAGATTTCAAAGGCAACTAGCAACAGAAAGGAAAGAGATTGACTTAGTCATTTTAAAAGTCCCACAAAGAAAACTTCAGCCCTACATGGCTATTACTGAATTCGACCAACAGTAGAATGGGTACCCACTCTTTGCAATCTCTTCCCCAAATGAGGAGAGAACACTTCCAAACTCATCCTTCCTTGAGGCTAGGTTTAGTACTGACACCAAAATCAGACAAGAATGACACAAGCAAACTACAGACCAATATCCCTTAGGAATACAGACACAAAAGTCATTATTAAGCTGGGCATGATGGTACATGTCTGTCATCCCAGTACTTGGGAGGCTGAGATAGAAGGATCGCAAGTTTGAGGATAGCTTCAGCAACTTAGTTTCCTCAGGAACTTAGTGAGACCTTATTTAAAAATAGGGCTGGGGTATAAGCTTGGATGTAGAATTCCTCTCAGTTCAAATTCCACTTCAGAAAAAATTACAAAGTAACTAGCAAACTGAATTTACCAACATATAAAAAGGGTTAAAGAATTGAATCAAGAGGAGTTTATTCCAGATTTTTTTTTTTTTTTTTTTTGGTCCTGAGATGAAACCCAGAGGCATTCTACATCCAGGCTACATCCCAGTCCTCTGCAACGTAGACCTTGTTTCAAAAAGAAAAAAATATGACCTGGGCATGGTGGTGCACACTTGTAATCCCAGTACTTCGGAGGCTGACACCAGAGGATCTGGGTTCATGGCCAGTCCCAGCTACCTAGTGAGGCACACTGCAACATAGACCCTGTTTCAAAAAATAAATAATAGAACTGGGGGTGTAGCTCAGAGGTAGAATGCCCCTGGGTTCCATCCCCAGTACTGCAAAAAAACAAACAAGAGCCTTGCATAATGGCACATACCTGTAATCCTAGCACTTAGGAGGCTGAGAAAGGAAAATCACAGTTTCAAAGCCACCCTCAGTAACTTAGCGACTCAGTAACCTTGCAAAGACTGTTTCCAAATACAAAATAGAATAGGACTTGAGGTGTAGCTCAAAGGTAGGATCTCCTGGGTTCATTCCCAGTACCTCATTCCTCCAAAAATTCCTCAAATATTTTATAAGCATTAAGTGTTACTACTTCCAACTTTGTGTAGAATGGTTATTTCTGTATTACGAAGACAGTGTCTGGGCTGGGGGGGGGGGTGTCTCAGTGGTAGAGCAATTGCCCAGCATGTGTAAGGTCCTGGGTTCCATCCCCAACACTGCAAAACAAAACTCAGGTTGACTATACCTGTGTATTTGAAAATAAGTTCTTTGCAAATGTAATTAAGTTAAAGATCTAGACCCGAGATCATTCTAGATTAGTATGGCCCCTAAATCCAATGACAAGTGTCTTTAATAAGAGACACAAGAGCCAGGCACGGTGGTACCTGTCTATAATCCCAGTATGTGGGAGGCTGAGACATGAAGACAGCAGGTTCACAGTCAGCCTCAAAACTTAGTGAGACCCTCTGCAACTTAGTGAGATCTTATTTCAAAATAAATAAAATGGAAGTGGGGGCATAGCTCTGAGATAGAATTTCCCTGTGCACAGTCTCCAGAGTACCATGAAGTAATGAAGTAAGGCTGGGGGTATAGTTCAGAGGTAGAATTTCCCTGGGTTTAATCACCACTGCAAAAAATAAATAGATGAGATACAAGAGAACAAGGCAAGAGCTAGACACAGCAAAGGCCAGGTCACGTGGAGATGGAGGCGAGGACTGGCCATGTAATCACAGCCTGAGAGAACGTGGAGCCACCAGAAGCTGGAAAAGGCCAGAAAGCCTTCTCTTCTACACTTCTGAGAGAGCATGGTCCTGCCAGCACCTCAATTTCAACCCAAGTAGTGATTGTGGATAGCTGCTTTTCAGAATTTAGAAAATTTGTGTTTTAAGCCACCAGGCTGGTGTTCTTACAGAACTCTGAGCTTTATAAACTGCACCTCTTGTTTTCTCACAGGTTTCCCGGAGAGTCAGCACCTCCTGTTGTGATCTCTCGCGCCCCCTGCTGGTCTATAAAGTAGTGCATCCCAGTCATCCCTGCCATGGGGATGAAATGGAAGGGTTCTCAAACTTGAGCAATATGGCTGTAGGGAAAAAAAGGTGATAGTGCCTAATTTCTCCCCATCCTAAAGAGATAGCAAAGGCTATCCATGGTGACTGCCCATTCCCCAACTTTTCTATCATATCTGTGAATTCCTCATCAACAGAGACTTCTTATAACCCAACCACACACATCAGTGCAGTTACACTTCCAAAATCATACACTTAAACTAGCCTCTCTGATCATGAACTGCATCCTTTTTACATCACTTTCCCAAGCATCCCTTCAATAAGTCAACACTGCTAAACCCAAGTTGTTTTCTCTTTTTAAATCTGACACAAGTCCATCTTATTTTGGTTCATCTTTCTAACACCAGCTCTCCTGACCTCCTGTCTCCAACTCAGAGATGGCTTTTTTTAAAATTTTGTGGTTCATTCCACCTGAGCTACACCCCAGCCGTATTTTACTTTTACTTTTAGGGTGAAACAGGTTGTCACTAAGTCACAACCACACAGAAACTGGCAGTCTTCCACTTTGTAGCTGTCGTGTAGATACTTTTTTATAGCTTGTATGTGTGTATGTCTTCCACTCCCAGATGTACTAGTTTCATGTTTCTCCTTTTGTGAAATCTGCTCAGGGAAAACTAGCCAACCAGATTAGATTGTGAAGTCTTACATCAGTCAATTGGGGGATGGCACCATGGCCTATGCATCTCAGGGATAAAAACCTGAGTGGAAGTAAATTGCCTTGCCGAGTTACTTTTCACAACTTTTTATTTGCAGCTTCCCTAAAACCCATTTCTAACAATGTGACATTAGGAACTGCCATTGACTCTTCTGCTGTGGTTAGGAAACACCAAGATCAAGCACCTGAAGTAAATAAGGAGGATTCATTGGCATGCACCGATTAGGCAGGTTTATTTAGGAAAATGGGGAATATACATTTGAAGAATGTGGGTCATCTCAAGAAGGAGAGTGCATCTTTGGGATCTTTAGTTTTTTATGAGATGCCCTTGAGGAGGTAGAGGTGCATGACAGGGTTGTGGGTCTAATCCCCCTTTCTTGCTATACTAGGGATTGAACCCATGGGCATTCTACCTCCGAGCTACACCCCCAGTCCTATTTTTCATTGTTTATTTTGAAACAGGATCTCTAAGTTGTAGAGAGCCTCATTAAGTAGCTGAGCCTGGCCACCAACCCGGATCCTCCTGTCTCAGCCTCCCAAGTACTGGGATTACAAGCGTGCACCATCATGCCTAGCTAATCCCTATTTTTAGAGTTCAGGTTACTCACAGTTCATTAATGGGTACTGGGTGATGACTGTGCTTGACCACAGGCCAGACAGTTTTAGGAATCTTGTTTACTCAGCATATCTCAGGAAATCCAGGTGGAGAGATGAGCGCTTTTGATTAATAGATCTATTGAGGAGTTTTGCCTAAGAAAGAATAATCCCTGTAGGGTGAAGTTAACAGTTTGGGGTGTTTCCATGGGTTCTTGATCTTAGCTACTTTTAGACAAAAATAGCCAGAACTGCACTGCTGCAAGCTTAAGTTTTATTTACAGGTAGAAAGGGGGGACAGAGCAATTAAAGCACTACATCAGATTGCCTTGAAAGTAAGACACTGAGGTCTCTGAACAACTTTTTTTTTTTTAATAAGAATTCATTTTTTTCCTCCCACCTTGCTTAGCTAATAGTCTTTTCCCACCAAAAACTGGTACAGGCCTGTTTTCTCTGCTATGTAAGCCTTTACCAGCTTTCTTTGTTCATCTTCACCTGGCCAGAGAGGACTGACATCCTGATTAGAATGTGCTACTGGGTTAGCAAGGTCAGGGGGCTGCCTGGTAGAAGCCAGCTTTGTTCTTTCTCTTAAAGTTTAAAGTGTGCATTACTTTCCCATGTCCTTGGTAAGTTTCTCAGCTTTTCTTTATCTCTATTCACTAGAAGTTGCTTGTTATGTTAGAAACTTGTTTTATAATGAAGACAAGCAAGACACAGGAATATAATCTTAAAGAATAGGGGTTTGGGCTTAAATATTTTTGTGTTAATATTGAGTTAATATAGCTTGCTCTTTATCTAGTAAGGTTAGTGTAAACTATTGTGAGTCTCTTTAATTCTTAAGTGCAGGTGTGTCTGTTCTTAGCATTCAGTGTTGCTGGGCTAACAGCCAACTTTTAGCTGACCAAGGTCAACATTGGCTACATCTCTTGGCTGACAGTTTAGAGACAAAAAGATTTTGTATTTTTTTGTTTGTTTCTTTATTTCTTGGTACTGGGGATTGAACTCAGGGGCATTCTACCTCTGAGCTCTACCCCCAGCCCTATTTTTTATTCTTTATTTTGAAACAGGGTCTAAGTTGCGGAGTTCCTCACTAAGTAGCTGAAACTGGCTGCGAACCCGGATCCTCCGGTTTCAGCTTCCCAAATGCTGGGATTACAAGTGTACTACGCCACTACGCCCAGCTAGGATTTTGTAGTTCTGCCCAAGTATGAGGGCTTGTTCTTATTAGCAATACTGCCCTTATTAGCAATCAATACAAGCTCACTCCTCATCATGAAGGATTATGAAGTGTTTAGATTTTAAAGCTATAGCTTCTTCCTTTCTAGCTTGTCTCTTCTACATATTAGTTTTATTTTTCCTATCCTAAACACCTGTTTCTTATAAACTTTAAAGAGTTCTTTTGAACACAATCTTTTCCTCCATCAAATGTGAGCATTTGATGTCATCCCACTTTTGCTCTGATTCAGTTGTGACTGATCTTCCCCATTATTGGACAAGCAGCAGCATTGTGGACACAGTAATGGGCCGTGGTCTAGGTTTGAGTCACCCTGCTTGTGCACTTTTATTGTGTTATTGTGTTATTGTGGTGAATTAACATCTTCGGTTAGCCCAATAATCAGTTTCTTCCTCCATAGTTTTCAAAGCTGTTGAGAAATAAGTGAAACCAAAAGGAGTTTGGAGGTGGCACATAGGTGATCTGACCTATTTTCCCCATGCCAGCTGGCTTCCTCACCCAGAGGACTCATCTGATTTTTTTTTTTTTCTTACTACTGACAATGCTGCCTCCTAAACTCAAAACAGGATGAGAAATGTAGAACCATGTTAAGTTTATAGGCAAAGTCAGATTAACACCTAACAGGTAGAGTTGGTGATGAGCACAGCTCTATGAGGCTAAGAAGTAGGGATGTCCTGTGCACATTCAAATTTAAGATCGAGTTGAGCATGGTGGTGCACACCTGTAATCCTGGTAACTCAGGAGGCTGAGAGGAGGATTGAAAGCTCACAAGACCAGCCTGAGTATTTAGTAAGACCCCATTTCAAAATTAAACAAAAAGGGCTATGGGTGTGATGTAGGATAGAATAAGTAGGTAGAAAGGAGACAGAAAGGGAAAAATATAACTTTACTATAAAAAACCTGAAATTGAAGTGCTTCAGCCTCTACTCCACAAACCAGTTCTCTTGTCTAGGCCTAACTCTCCTGAATTCCTGGCTAATCTGTAAATCTTAGAGTTAACTAAAAGTGAAATTGCTGTATGCATTGATAGCAAGACAGGTACAATATTTTGAAAAAACCTAAGATTTAGGACACTCTCCAGCGTACCTATCAGTGAATAAGGACCGCAATCAGCCCGAGAACCCTAAGGTTGACCAGACCACCATAAATTGCCTTGGGGACTACTGGACTGAGATCATCCACCCTAAAGCTGACCAGATTACCACACCATAAACTGCCTCGGGGGCTACTGGACTGAGATCATCCTTACATACCTCCTGTAGCCCACCCCTCATGAAATTCCCCTATAAGAAGAGCCCTGAATTCCCCAAAATGCCCTTCCTCTTCTTGAGGTCACCCGCATTCTCTCTTGAATGCAGTTTATCTGCCCCCCCCAAAAAAAAACCTGTCTCTGGCACATGTTGAAATTACTTTCCATCATGTTAGCCAAGGACCCTGCAGATCCTGAGTTCCTGAGCTGAAGATTCACCCCCACAGGTGTAGTTCAGAGGTACAATGCCCCTGGAGGTTCAATCCCTAGGACCAACACACACATTTTAAATCTATCTTATGAAAAGGTAAAAATGTCCTACAGATAAATTTATTGAACCGGAACATATTGACATTCATTTCTGTACATGTGTATTTAAAAATTATACAAGTTTTTCAATGTGCAAAATTTGTAAAATACACCTAAAGAAAATTAATCCTAGTAGAAATAAACTTTTAGTAAATCATCTTTCAGATCTGCTGTGGGGGTAGGTTAAAAATATTTTATACAAAAATGAGGTAGGATAGAAATAAAATTAGATAAAAATGAGATAAACTGGAAATCTATAGTTTTGGAACCTAGAAACCTTACCCTTATCTTCACCTTACAGGGCCTGCTTTAGGCAGAAGTCCTCAGAGGCCCACACTTTTAATCGTACTGGTCCCTCTCCTCACTCGAGATTCTGGGAGATGCTTGGTAAACAAAGGATCCATAAGGAAGGTCTGACATGTGGTCAGGTTTGGGTGCTACCCAGTCACCACCAACTGAGGATTCTGAGGAAGTCCATGCCTCCACCCCCCTTCACAGGGGTCTCCTATAAAAGACCTGTGAGACCCTAAAGGCGCTTTTCTCTCCCTCTTGAGATGGCTCATGTTCTCCCTTGAATGTGGATCATACCCCTCTTTCCTAAATAAACTTGTAACTTTAACTGGAGCCTGCTGAAATTCTGCCATGGCAGCCAAGAACTCCCCCCCTCCCTGCCGCCATCAGTTCCTGAGGTGAGGAAACAACCTTCACCTACACCCCCAATAGTACTAAGATATGTTAAATCTGTTTTGTTTTTTAGTATTGGGGATTGAACACAACGGCGCTTTACCACTGAGCTATACTACAGATCTTTTTACTTTTTATTTTGAAACAAGTTTTTTAAGTTGATGAGGTTTCATTAAGTTGCCAAAGCTGTCCTCAAATCCTGTCAAATCCTGTCTCAGCCTCTCAAAACTACTAAGTCGTGGGCTACCAACACCCAACCTGCGTGTTTTTTTGAAAGATGACTTTATTTTACTATTTTAGTTGGGCTTGGGCCTGGATAAAATTCAGAATATCAAACTGAATTTTATTTTGTGTATGATACTAGGGGTTAAGGCCAGGGATATTCTACAACTGATCTACACCCTCAGTCTTCTTAAAATTTGAAACTCGATCTAAGTTGCTGAATCAGGCATCAAACCTGCAGATCCTCTCGTCTCAGCTTCCCAATACTAGGATTATAAGCATGCACCACTGATGTAGGACAGAAGGAAAATTTTAGGCAGAAAGGAGACATTGGGAGAGATATAGTTTTAAAATCTGGAGAGCTATAGCTGACCCCACCCTATAGGATGTGCTCAATCTTAGAAAAGTCTAAGTGGGCCACACCTTTTTAATCCCCTGAATCCCAGCCCCCACCGGACACTCAGGGCAAAGGTCAGACCCATCTTGAAACACCCATCTTAACCTGAGGAAGAGGAGGGCCCACTTTGGACTGCCTACCTGTCGCCCACCAATACCTGGAAGAAGGAGGAAGTCCAGACTTGAAAGCCTATAAAAGACGGACTTTTACCACCCCTCGGCCTCTTTGGAACTGGGAAACACGTCTGGCCAGGGAGATGCCTGCTCACCCGTTTTCTCCCCCTTTCCTTATTTTTCCTAAATAAATTCCTACTTTTTGTTCCTGACTGGCATGTGTTAAAATTCTTTTTTTCACGGAAGCCAAGGACCCACGTGTGGGACCGGGTTATCCCACAACACCACCATGCCTGGATGTGACTTTTTTTTTTTAATGTAGATTAAACCTAGGGCCTTGAGCATGCTAACCACACACTGTTACAGTTGTAACAGCATTGGGGCTCTTCCTGGACTCAAAGAAAATTGAATTGGGAAAATAAAACTAAAGAGCTTGGTTGTAACATTAAGAAACTTTATTATAAAGTCAATAGGAAATAAAAAGGGAAGAGAAAAGCAGCATGCGTGGCAGACATGCTGAAGAGCCCCAGAGTGGAACTCTGCCCCCACACATTTTCCCCCAGCCTTCAAGTAGCAGTTTTTGTATTGGCATGTTCTTTTCAGTGTTACCAAAGAAACAGGCTAGTAACTTATTCCTTAGCCAGGTGGTACCTCCTCATCTCTGGACAGTGTGCTTACTAAGTCCAGGGGTCAATGATCTACCTTGCTTTACCCCTATTGTATTGGGCTGTATTAGTTGATCAACTATGAGGGCTTTGAAGCAGCACAGAGTTTACCTTTCTGGGTCCTGTTAGAAGTAAAATATTATGGCATCGTCAAAAAAACAAAACAAAAAACACGCATCTGAAAGCAGCTCCGCAAGACGAATTTTACTTTTTGTAAAAAGGGATCCTGCCACCAGTAAGGTCAGGTGTGCAAGAATAACATGGAGGAAGCTTGCTGGCATTTTATTCTCCTTCAGAGGCTTCTGTGCTGTGCTCCTGTTGGTGGGAACACAGCCTGGCAATCTTTACCCATTGGCTGAAGGGGACATCGGGGGAGGGGTTAGCACTCAATTTCCTGGAAATGCTATCTTTACAAAAATACAAGCACACAATGGCAGTTTTACAACATGGAACCCAAGTCAAAATATTCCTTTGATAGAAAAGATCCAATTATTTCTCATAGTCCCAAAGAATAGAAGGGAAATAGAGGCACAAATTATAGCCAGTGTAGCTGTGTGTGATCTCCAAAAGCAAGACTTAAGGTTCTTGCTATCTTTATGACCGGCAGAGTCATTGACCTTAGGGTGTGTCTACATATTTGAGGCTAAAGGCTTTACTATGGGTAAACATTAGGACAAAGGGCAGAGGGGAGGGGTTGCTCTGAGGAGCAACAGGCAAAGCAGCCACCTCTCCCTGCCTGAGTGCCTGCAGAGCACGCAGACTGACTGCTTTTAACCTTTTGGAAATTAATACCAGAGCAATTTTCCAATACCATCCCATCACATTACCACTGAGATACACAAAGGAATGTATGAATTATGAGTACCTGGCATCAATTGACATGATAGTATGAGTGTTTATGGTGACCTTACAGAAAATAACTAGTATATTAATTTTTAGATAATTAAACCAACCTTGAATCGCTGAAATAAATTCTACTTCGTAGTAAGTTTGTGTGTGTGTGTGTGTGGTATTGGGGACTGAACCCAGGAACATTCCACCTCAGCTTCACTCCCATTTCATTTATTTTCAAATAGATTCTAAGTTGCTAAGAGGCTGGCCACAAACCTGTGAACTTGGTCTCAGCCTCCCAAGTACTAGGATTACACACGGGTGTCCATCAGACACAGTTAATCATGGTAGATAATCCTTTTTATATGTTGCTGAATTCCGTTTGCTAGATATTTTGGTAATGATTTTTGTATCTGTATTCATAAGGGATATAGTCTATAGTTTGCTTGTATCATTCCTGTTTGGTTTTGGTGTCAGGGGTAACATTTGCCTCATTAGGATGGGTTAGAAGAATTCTCTGCTCTTTTGGGGAAGAGTTTGCAAGAGAGTGGGTACTAATTTTAATGTTTGGTAGAATTCAGTGGTAAAGTCATCTGGGCCTGGAGTTTTCTTTGTTGAAGTTTTAAAATTAAGAAGTCAGTCTTTCCTTGCTATGGCCAGTCACAATTTATTTATGGTACTGGGGATAGGACCCAGGTGCATTCTATCCCTAAGCTATACCCTTTTTTATTTGGGAACAGGGTCTCTAAGTTGCTGAGAGCCTAAGTTACTACTAACACTGGCTTCAAACCTGTGATCCTCCTGTTTCAGCCTCCCAAATACTGAGATTATAGGCATGCACCACCATGCCTGTTCAGTTGCCTTTAAAATCTGCTTTTTAGGGAGGACTAAACTGATAAGATATCTTTTAAGCCCATTGAAATTAGTAATTGGTCTTTTTCCTTGTTATTGTCAGTTATCTTTTAATCCTTTTAGGTAGAACAAAAAGTGATAAGAAAATCTCCTAGAGTCCATAAAATTCAGAAGCAAACATGTTATCAAGAAATATTCAAGCCAGGCGTGGTGGCTCGAGTTTGTAATCCCAGCATTTGGGAGGCTGAGACTGGAGGATCCGGGTTCGCGGCCAGCCTCAGCTACCTAGTGAGGCACTTCGCAACTTAGTGAGACTCGGTTTCAAAATAAATTGAAAAACAGGGCTGGGGGTGTAGCTCGGAGGTAGAATGCCCCTGAGTTCAATCCCCAGTACCGCAAAAAAAATAAATAAAAAATTCAGAAAACAGCTACCAAAACAATCCAGTTATATCTAAAACACTGGAATCATACTTTGCTCCAATGCTGGCTCAAACTTATGAAAGACCTCAATCTATTTTTCCCATTGGTAAAACAAGGTTGAAACTGATGTTGAACAGAGTTCTTGCTAGTGCTAATGATGACTTCTACAATAATGTCACTCCTGTTGCTTGTCAGAGCAGTTGAAATGAATGAAGGAGGGGGAAGGATGCTCCACTCCCAAGTCACAAGGGAGAAAAGCCCTAAAGGATGCTCAGCTCTATACTGAATTTTCCCCTTGAAGTCCAAGAGTGCTTCCAATGTTCATGAAAACCCACCATGGTACAAAGAACCACCCAATCTGGAAGCATTCATGATGGTAGACTCTAGCTGTAGAAAGACATTCAAATGTAGGTTCTAACATAACCAAGATTTGGCTCTTGTCTTGGCTCGTGTTTTGCCACTTATCTTTGCACATTTGAATGGATCTTCAGAGACAGTTTCAGTGAATGGTCCAGTTTCTGGCCTTGATGCTCATATGTACTTCCTCAGATGAATGATATTTTTAGAAAGTGGAGTATTGAGAGGTATAAAAATTATAAGGACAACTCTCCATATCAAACAAGTTGTTAGAGTCAGGAAGGGGACACCCAGATTAATTCCATGTGGCCAGAGTTTCAAGAAGCTAACCACTTTTAGGGAGACATACCATGGCTGTAATGGAGAAGCAGAGTTGAGGTCAGTGAAATGTGCCCACAAGACCAGGTTTCCAATTGACAAAAATGAAAGCCAGCTACCAGTCCACTCAGGTACAGCTGGGATTTGAAGGTTGTGGTCCTCTCAGATCCAGACCCACAGTACCAATGACACCTCTTAAGTTTGAGCCTAATTGACCAATTTCAGGGTGGACACCCTGGTATTATTCTCTGGTGTGAATACCACCTCATTTAGTCACATATGGGACAATGGCATACTAATTGCAAATAAAGAACCTCTATGTGTGGGAAGCTGTTCATCTTAACTAGGTAGTTACGTTGCCATATCCTGGACTGTGCCTTTAAACTAGATGCTATAAGAAACGTTCACATTCATGATATTCTTGCTTAGAACCCAACCACACTGTGGAATTCTTTCCCATATCACGCCATATGGCTTCAACATACACCTCATAGATCTTTTTCCATCCTTGTGCTGTACTAAAGAAAATACACTTAAGGAAAAGAAATCTGAACAGTCCAGTTTTCAAAGAAGTTCTTTGTTTGAAAATTGATAGCATCTACAATGCCATGTTCTCTGAACTTTCCTAAGATGATTGTCTTTGGTTTGCTTGAAATTCCCAGATGAAACTATGTGGTCATATACACAAGTACATCACTTCTCATCCATGTCTTGGTAACAGTGGAGAAATAAAGGAGACCCTTATTCAGAATGGAAGGTCTTATCAACTCAGTGCCAGGCATGGTGCTCTCAGGCCATGGGCCAATTCCAATTCCTCATGTTCTAGATAAACTCAAGAAACTGTATGTCCTACAGTTCACTAAACAGAACTGATGTAATTGAAATCAAACCAAATGAATACAAATGAACAAGAGAACAATATTTTCTCTAGACATTTTACATAGACAATTTGAACACCAAATATAATACTTACAACCCATATGCAGAGTCAGAACTTTTCATTAGCCGGGCGTGGTGGCACACGCTTGTAATCCCAGCATTTGGGAGGCTGAGACTGGAGGATCCGGGTTCGCGGCCAGCCTCAGCTACCTAGTGAGGCACTCCGCAACTTAGTGAGACTCGGTTTCAAAATAAATAACAAATAGGGCTGGGGGTATAGCTCGGAGGTAGAATGCCCCTGAGTTCAATCCCCAGTACCGCAAAAAAAAAAAAAAAAAGAACTTTTCATTAAAAGACAGTTTGGACAAGGCTCAGTGACTCTTCTGGCAGAAGAGGGACACATATCTGCAGACTGGCAATGCTGTAGAAGGACATTCAAATGTAGGTTCTAACATAACCAAGATCTGGCTCTTGTCTTGGCTCGTGTTTTGCCACTTATCTTTGCACACTTGTGTTTTAAAAATTTACATGTTAGAAACTAAAAAACAAGGCAAATGAGTGTTAAGATTTCTTGATACAAGTTTTACTCATTTTGATTAAGAACTACTATTTTTGTATAGCTACCAATGACTTTCTGCTATTACAGTGCATATTTCAATAGACAAAACACAATGCTGTGTCCATTGGAACCAACATGCTTAGAACTCAAATTCTTGTTTTCTAGAGTCAGCCCCTAATTCCAAGGAAGCCAAAAATATGAAAGCACATTCCCTAATGGGGACAGGCTGGACACGTTCTCAGGCTGACTGTGCTTCCAATATATAGCAGGATGATTCTAATAGTCCTCTATACTTCCTGTCTGCTTGTCAGGAGCTATGTGTTTTTATTATTGGGGTGCACAGAACATAAGCTCACAATAAGATGATGCATCTGAGAATGAGGTTCAAGGACAGTGGAGGAGGGGGATGGATGCTTGACAGTGACAAAACAAAGCCACATTGGGACAAAGCCTAACTGGGTGCCAGCTCTATTCCAAGTTGCCCCTTGTAGGCCAAGAGTTCCATTGTCCAACCACCCACCTAGAAACATTCATCATGGTAGACTCCATAGCCAACACACTTGTCTGAATGGATCCCAAGAGAAAGGATTGGACGAACATTTTATTTCTGGCTCATTTTCACTTTTCCAGATGAATGGGTTTAAGATCAGAATGTGTAGAATTTAAGAGATGTGTAACTGAAGACTTATGTCCCTCAAGGGTCCTGAGGTTGGCAAGAACATCCAACTTTACCTATGTGGCCAGAACCTCAAAGACTTTAAAGTATTTAGGGGGATACCCTGTGCTTCTTTATGGAGAAGCAGAGTTGAGATCAATTCGATATGTCCACAAGACAAGGTTTCCAATTGGAAAAGCCATGAGAGCCAGGTACCAGCCCACTTGGGTTCAATTAGGGCTGGTAGAAGGTGGTAGTCCCTCCAAATGTAGGCCCACATAGGGTTTAAACCCTGGATTCAGTGACTGGAAATGGGAGGTTAGACCTCCAGTGATCCCAGTTACAGGATGGGCACACCTGGTGTCCTCAGGCATGGTCACAACCTTACTTGGTCATATAGGAAAACAGCACATTAGCTGCAAAGAAAGCTTTAAACCATGGGAACTTGCTCGCATCTTTCACAGGTGAGCATCTCATTATTCCCATTTGGCAAACTCTGGTCTGTGCCTTTTGACAGGACCCTTGCACATTTCTGGGATTCTTGCTTAGTGACCCAGATTCATTACCTCCTTCGTGTGTAGAATTTGGCTGTGCATTGCTCTTGGCTCCTGCAGGTCCCCGCAAAGACCAGGCCTCCTCTGCAGAGGCTGACCTCATGACATGGTTGAAGCTCCAGCCAAGGCCTGTTATCTTAGAATTTCAGAAGCCACAACCAGAAGGAAGAACATGGGCACTTCTGGCCAGTTGACATACCTGGACCATCTGCTGTGTCATGCCTGATAAAGTTTGGGTCAAGTTTTGAAGACAGACACATGCTGCCCACTGCCAAGAAACAAAAATGCAAAAGGTATGTTTAGAGCTCTGTCCCTTTTTATGCCTTCTAGATTTTTGTAAACCAGATTTTCCTAGAAGACACTTCAGGAAGTTTCGTTGTCACTCGATATTTACCTTCTGAGGACTTGGAGTTATTCTGCCACATCCTCATTTTCTTGATCAGAGTGGTGTCTTGGTAACTTGGGTGTTCATGAAAATACTCAGTAAATCCAAAGACCAGAGCATATCATGCCATGCAGCTTCAATATAAGTGTCAGAGACATCTATCTCTTGAAATATGCTTCTTGTATAGCACAAGAACACAGAAATATTTGAGGACTGGACTGTTCGGATTTCCTGTCCATGGTTGAAACCTGAAAACATCTACAGTGACACATTCCCTGGGGAAACTCCTTATATTTTTTTTCTGGTTGCACTGGGGATTGAATCCAGGAGCATTCTAACCTCCAAGCTCCACCTTCAGCCCTATTTTTTATTCTGTTTTGAATTAGGGTCTAAGTTGCGGAGGGCCTCACTAAGTAGCTGGGGCTGGCCACGAACCTGAGATCCTCCAGTCTCAGCTTCCCAAGTACTGGGATTAAAAGTGTGTGCCATCATGCCAAGCTCTAAGATGTCTTTTTTGTTTGCCTGATTCCCTAGTGAAACTGTGCTCATGTCCACAGAGCATCACTTCTCACCCACATCTTGTAAACAGTGGGGAAAGAGGATCCTCTCAGAATGGAAGATCTTTTCAACCCACTCAATGCAAGCCATAGCATTTTCTACATAAGCTAAAGAGTCTATGAGAGCAAGAACTCACCAAACAAGCATGGTATCCTTAAAGGTCAAACCACGTAACAAAGACAAGCCCTCTGGGTCTATAACACATTGGACATAGACAGTATGAAAACCAAACAATACTTATGCACAACTGGAAGGAAAATCAGGATGTTTCATTAAAAGATGGTTAGGACAAAGCTTAGTGGCTCTTCTGGCCGAAGAGGGACATCCCACCCCCCCGACTGGCTAAGATGCAGAAGGATATTCAAACACCTTGAGTTCTAATATAACCAAAGGCCTGGCTGTTATGATTCACTTTTGCCACTTATCTTTGGATGCTTCTGGGTTGTTTTGAACTCTTTTCAATGGATTCATGATTAAAATTCAAAAGGCTAAGATGGACTGGAGAGCTTTGGATAAGATGTTTTTTTCCCAACTCAGCAACCATTTCTCTCCATTCCCACAATATGTGAGCTCGGTCCCACAGAATTGCCAAGGGTGTCATGCATCCAATGTGATTCCTATATCAAGCTGGGCTCTGATAGAACTTCAAGTTTATCAGTAATTTGAACTCCTATGTGTGTGCCACTAATAGGCACAAGAAACAATCTTTAGCCATTGGACACATTATTGGGCGGTCTGCCCTTCCATTTCAGTATCCATTGTGGAATGATGATTCCAATGGTGCCCTGGGACTTCATGTTTACTTGTGAGGAAGAATGTTCTTTTTGTCTTTGGGGTGCATATAGGGTGTTAGCTCACAAGAATCTGACACTTCCAAGGATAAGTTTTGAAGACATGGAGGAGGTACATGGATGCTCAACACAGCGAGAACACCAAGCCACACAGGAGCAAACCCTGAGAGTTGCTCAGTTCTATATATCTAACTGCCCTTGAAGTCCAAGAGTGCTTCCAATGTTTATGAAACCCCACTGTAGTCCAGCAGACCTAGAAATATTTATCATGGTAGACTTGGTAGCCAATGTGCATCTGTCTGGGTGGATCCCCAGAGAGATTCAGTGAAAGGTCTGGTTTCTAACCTTAATACTCATATGTACTTCCCAAATGAATACGGTTTTAAGAACAGGAAGTAGAATCAGGTGTGAAATTGATGAGTATATCTGATTTTCTGGAGTCAGGCAAGGGATAATCAGCTTTATCCCACGTAAGATAACCTTAACATTTTTAGGATAAGCCATGCTTCTTATAGAGCAGAGTTAAGGTCAATGAGATAACCACACGATGAGGTTTCCTACTGGCAAAACTACGAGAGCCAGGTCCCAGTCTACTTTGGTACAGCTAGGGCTGTAGGAAGGTTGTGGTCCTCTCAGATCCAGATGCACAGAGCCAATAACCCCCAGAGTAAAACCACTGCCCCACCCTAGAATAGTGATTCTGAAGCTTTCGAGATTACATATATTACTGGGGATTGCATTTAGGGTGCAGCTCAGCTCTATTTTGAAATGAGGTCTCATTGAGTTGCTGAAGTTGGCCTCAAACCTGTGATCCTGTGTTTCAGCTTCCCAAGTACTAGAATTACAACATTCAAGCTTTCTGCAAGATTTAAAAGCAAAATCAAGAACTCTTTGCAGACCACACAGAAACCCAGGATGTGTTCTATTCCACATACTTATGCACAAGCTCCCCGAGATATTCATTTTCTGTGGTTCTGCTCTGTGCCCTGTCACATAATTCAAAGGAAGAGGAATCTCTGGAGTGTCAAGAATTGTGTATGAACTGTCTTCAAGAATAGACCACCTTCCAGAGAACTCTGCATGTTCTTGAGGGTTTGTGTGTGTGTGTGTGTACTAACATGCATGTTTAGATTTCAGTTGGAGTCTTCAGCTCATGTGTTTGCATTTACACAGAACATAGCAAGCCAAAGCCATTCACTTTGTAACACAGACCTGGCATTGAAATGTTCATAAAGTGTTCATGGAAATGACAATCTTTTTCTTCCTGTTGCATAAGGGACCCAATACCCACATAGTGTTGATGCTAACAAAAAAAACCTGACAGTCAGAAGGACCCCACTGGATCTGCACACACAAATATGTTCCATAGTTGAGGTAAGGGAGAACTTACCTGGAACAGCAGAGTCAGAGGGATCTCCGAGGAATCCAGATAGCAACCCTATTCTCCTTCCAAATAGAGATATGTATTTGTGCACCTAGTTTCCAAACCACTTCGCATCCAGGAACCAAATGTAAGATTTCTTGAATTAGGAAATCTATGGGGGCGGGGGGAGAAAATCAGACAGATGATCTTGTTCTAGCTTCTTCTGCACTGAGTTTTCAGTTCTGTAGGTTGGCATATCTCAAGGCAAATGCTATCTCTGCCCTTCCAAGACTCAGCATCCCTGTGATCAGATGACAGATATAGTCCTCTCCCATAAAAGCATACTATAGCAGCAGCAATAGGGTTTCCGTGTCAGAAGACCACAATTGATGTAGTCCTTTCCACCTGAAACAAAGCTTTCCATGGTCAAAGACCTTCTGAACCCCAATACTGTCTCAGCTAAACCCACGTAAATGTCAAACAATCAAGAAGTGCTGACTGAGCTTTGTCTTGCGGAGAATCAACATTCAAGTGTCATCTACCCATTGGGGACTCCAAGTCTGGACACAGAAATCACCAAGTATCTGCATGTTACCTTGGAGGTCTGACAATTAAGTTTAGAGAAGAGAGGTAGCGCTCTCAATGAAGTCAAGCTCACTTGAGAATTGGAGATGTTCCCAGACTATCTTCTCTTCTGTTCCATTAGAAGAGTTCTTTCACATGGAATTCCTCCCTGTCTCATGGAATTTCTCTTCAATCACTTATTTTGAATGCCATATTTTAGTGGTCTGAGTGCACAGAAGGCTTGGGATTACAGGAAGCTCTTGAGTTTAAAAAAGATATGATATAAGCCGGGCGTGGTGGCGCACGCTTGTAATCCCAGCATTTGGGAGGCTGAGACCGGAGGATCCGGGTTCACGGCCAGCCTCAGCTACCTAGTGAGGCACTCCACAACTTAGTGAGACTCGGTTTCAAAATAAAGAATAGAAAAATAGGGCTGGGGGTGTAGCTCGGAGGCAGAATGCCCCTGAGTTCAATCCCCAGTACCGCAAAAAAAATAAAATAAAAATAAAGATATGATATAAACATAAGAACTTGTATACCCACCCCAAGAAGCAGAGTCCCAGGGGTCTCAACTCCATCCTAGGATTTCCCTTGATGACCAGTTTCTCCTAGTATTAAGAGCAGCTTAATGGTTGGAAATTTAGGAGACCAAGGCCATACCTAATAGATAGCCATCTGTGAAGTTTTGTCCACAATTCTGGTCATAGTCAAGAATGGCCTGTCTAGCCTGGGGTTAATAGAAATTCACAATGAGGAAGCTTAAAGTTAGCACATGCAGACAGTGATGCATGGTCAGAGTAAGTACATGTCCATATTACCCTGAGCTTAATAAGAGGCTGTCAGATTTACCTTTGGAGTCTGCTGGTGCCTGAAGCCAATGTGGAATGATCCTGAAAGAGGGAGTGAGGATTAAAGAAAGACAAGAATTAGATTTTGGAGGACTGGCAGTGAACACTGCAGCCTCAAGTTTGCTAGAGTGGACCTTCCAACATGCTCCCTCATATATTGCTTGTGCACATTCATAACTTTCTTTGGCCAGAACTCCTCAGTACCACAGAGCAGTCAGGCCTAGAGTCAAGCTAATAGGATGAGCCCTTCAGTCTTTCTGATCTGAAGAGCTGTGAGTGCCAGAGCTGTGGCAGATGGAGGATGTCAAATAGCTCACCCTTATACCCAGCATCCTTTGCTCAGCTCAGAGCCAAGTGCTACTAAAGACCTTATAGGTCAAGTCAATTCCTTGTTTTGAAAAGCTGGTGCTCAGTGACCAAGGCTCTCCTCTCTTGATCCCAGTCCCAAGCATCACAGAAGTCTTTGGGGTGGGGTGTTATAGGTTTGGGATTCCCCCACTGCATCACCCCTTTTCCAAGTTGGGATAACCAAGGGATTCTCAAAGGAAAAGCAAACATGAACTACAAAGTTGGATGCCAGGTTTAGGGAACAGTGATGACAACTTTTAAGGCTGTGTGAAGAGAAAGAAAACCACTCGAGATGTGACATCAGCAGGATAGTGGCTATCTGGTATTTTTAAAATGTACCCAGGGAATAAGAAAAACTACATTTCAAGGGTATGCAGCGTCCACTAACTACAAGTGAACACTATTTGGATCCAAATTTGATTCTGTACAAGAAAGATATATGTTAACTTGAAGTATGACTACTTAAGGGTTATTTGATAAAGAAATTTAGTTGGCTTTATAGTTTCAGGTATATTAAAGACGGCAGGAATATAGACTCAAATTAGGAATTGTGCATGCATGTTGTGATATGAAGTGGCTGTCCAATGTTTTCTTCACAGGGATGCTTTGCTAGAAGGGTGGATGATACAAGAATGGAGACACCATAAATCAATGTTGTTGACAAGGTTAATTCTCAGAGTAAAGCCACTGCCCTGCCTGAGAGGCTCTGATTTTGAAACTTTCAAGATTATATATTGTACAGGGGATTGCACTTAGGGTGTAACTCAGCTGTTTATTTTGAAATGAGGTCTCATTGAGTTGGAAAGTCTGTCCTCAAACCTGTCATCGTGTGTTAGTCTCCCAAGTACCAGAATTACAGCACTCAGATTTCTACAATTTTTTTTCTTTTTTTTTTTGTGGTACTGTGGAATAAACTCAAGAGAATTCTAGCTCTGTGCTACACCCCCAGCCCTATTTTTTTTATTCTGTATTTTGAAACAGGGTTTCACTAAGTTGTTGAGGGCCTCACTAAGTAGCTGAGACTGGTCGTGAACCTGTATCCTCCCAAGTACTAGGATTACAAGCATGTGCCACCACGCCTGCCTTTCTGCAAGTTTTAAAAAGCAAAATCAAGAATTCTTTGCAGACCATACAGAAGCCCAGAATATGTTCTATTTTACATAGTTACACACAAACTCCCTGAAATATTCACCTTTTTCCATGGTCCTGATCTGCACAGTCACAATTCAAAGGAAGAGGAATCTCTGGGCATCACAAGAATTCTGCGTGAACTGCCTTCAAGAATAGATCACCTAGAGAACTTTGCATGTTCCTCGCCTTTTTTTCTAACATGCATGTTTAGATTTCAATTGGAGTCTTCAACTCATGAAAATGAGTTTGCATTTACTAAGAGTTATGGCAAACTAAGGACATTCATACTTTATGAACATTCAATACCTGGTCTGTTACAAAAGTGTCCATGGAAATGAGACTTTCTATTCCTGTTGCATAAGGGGCCCAAATTTCCATACATAGTGCTGATGCTAGCACAATCTGCAAGACCCCACTGGATCCGCACATACAGGTGTTCCAGAGACAAGGTGAGAAAGAACTGACCTGGGAATGACAGAGAGAGAGATCCCTGACAAATCCAGATGGTAGCCCCATCTTCCTCCAAAGAGAGATATGTATTTGTGCACCTAGATTCCAATTCACTCCGCATCCAAGGACCAAATGTAAGGTTTCTTGGAGTAGGGATCGTTCAGATGATCCTGCTCTAGCTTATGTATTGTGAGTTTTCAGTTCCCTAGATTGGCATCTCAGGCAAATACTATCTCTGCCCTTCCAAGACCCAGCATCCCTGTACACAGATGCTAGATGTAGTCCCTCTCCATGAGAGCATACCACAGAACAGCAGGAACAGGGTTTCCATGTCAGAAGACCACAAATGTAGTTCTTCTCACCTCAAATGAAAATTTCCATGTCAAAGACCTTCTGAATCCCAAGAGTGTCTCTCAGCTATAGGCAAGTAAATGTCATCAAGTAGTCAAAGGTGCTGGCTGAGCTTTGTCTTGCAGTGAATCAACATGTAAGTGCCATTGCCCTTTGGGGTTCCAATTCTAGACACAAAATGCCAAGAGCCCTAATGTAATCTTAGAGGTCTAAGTTTACAAGAGAAGAGGAGCAGAGTTCTCAATGAAGTCAAGAAGCTCAATTGAGCATTGGAAATGTTCCTGGACTATCTCCTATATGAGAATCATTCTTCCCCATGGAATTCCTCCCTGTTTCATGGACTTTCTTCACTTATTTGGAAAGCCTTATTTTAGTAGTTTCAGTGCACATAAGCTTGGGATTACAGGAAGACCTTATGCTTAAATCTGGAAGATGACAACACACTTCTGTACCCATCCCACATAAGCAAAGTCTCAGGGGTCTCTCAGCTCCATCCCAAGACTCCTCCCCTTGATGAGCCACCTAATGATTGGAAATTTATGAGACCAAGACCAATTCCATACCTAATACAATGCCATCTGAAGTCTTGTCCACAATTCTGATCATAGTCAAGAACTGTCTGTCTAGCCTGGGGTTAATAGGAACTCACAAGCAATGAAGCTTTAAAATTAGCACATGCAGACAATGATACATCAGAGTAGCTACAGTTCCACATTACCCTGGGTTTAAGTCAATCAAGGGGCTGTCAGATTTAGCTTTGGAGGCTGAGAAGTGGCAAGGGCACGCACAATGCTGCATTGCCACCAAGGAAAATCACAAACTCTTGAGTCAATCTGCAAGCACCTTCCTGAGTTTGATAATGAGACTTATTGTTGGCTCATTGGAAACTTGGTAGTATTCACAAGTCTGACTCAAAAAGAATACTATGGTTTTAAGTTGGTAGGGGAGGGAGCAACCAGAAACTTGCAAATCAGCCCTAAAGACAGACCGGATCATTCAGCTGGGGTTTGAGAATAACTCCCTCAGCAAGCTCAGTGTGAGCATGGGCATGCCCTGTAATTCATCAACTCAGTATCAGTTCATGCAATTGCATGAGGTGGTACTTCAGCCTGACATGGATGGCCAAACAATGCTGAGAGGGTGATTAAGCCTACAATTGGGAAATCTGACTGATCAAACTACTGGCTTAATCAAAGAGATGATTTGGAAAGTAACAGATCTTTTCATGATCATTTCCATCTTGATCCCCATTGGATCAATGAGCACCGAGTTAGGAACTGAATTACCTTAACGAAGTGGCAGATTCCTCTTCATTGTCTAATAGCACTTAGTTAGCTTCCCTTTTTTTTTTTTTTTTTTTTTTTTTTTGCAGTACTGGGGATTGAACTCAGGGGCATTCTACCTCCGAGCTATACCCCCAGCCCTATTTTGTATTCTTTATTTTGAAACCGAGTCTCACTAAGTTGTGGAGTGCCTCACTAGGTAGCTGAGGCTGGCCTTGAACCCAGATCCTCCGGTCTCAGCCTCCCAAATGCTGGGATTACAAGCGTGCGCCACCACGCCCAGCTCCTAAGCTTCCCTTTCAAGGTAAACAGTTGACCATATACAGAGGTGGCAGAAAACAGTCTTCTGGGTTGAGTTCCAACTCCTACAGAATTATTTCTGATTGAACCAGATAGGCATTTCTCCTCATCACTGTTCCACATACTTCAGCTTAGTTCCACATGTTTCCTGGAGCCACAACCCATTCAGTACTTGAATGAGTTTCCAGGGATTTTCCCCACTGAAAGAGGCCAGTTATGGGTTAGAGTAGGAAAAATCCAGGATTGATAACTTTGTGACATAAAATAAGTACACTGGTAATGTAAGGCATTATGTGTCAACAGCCAGGGACTCTTCCAAACAAATAATCCTAAGTCTATGAGTGATCAACATTCTGAATTTATGATGATATTCAAAGGAGGAAGGAGGGCACTGATGATTAAATGTTAAAGTTAAAAGTTTCTACCTAGTTCATCCATGAAAAAGTCAATCAATGAAGGATTTTGATGAAGGTAGATGAGCCATTTCCAAGGGTATTACTTGTCCCAGAGTAATCATAAATAAGAGGAACCTTCCAAATAGATGTTCTCAAATAAACCCCTGCCCTCAACAGTCACAGCTCTTGCCATGTGCCTTTGACTGTAAGCATCCACCAGCTGTGTGGGTTCTTGCCAAGATGTTGTTTGACCTACACCTGGTTAGTGGAGAAACCAGTGACTATTTTTTGTGATACTGGGGATTGAACCCAGGGGCATTCTACCTCCAAGCTATACCCCCAGCCCTATTTTTTATATTCTTTTGAAATAAGGTTTCTATTTTGCGAGAAGAACTTCACTGAGTAGCTGAGGCTCTCCGTGAACCTGCAATCCTCCTGTCTCAGCCTCTCAAGTGCTAGGATCACAAGTGTGCACCACTGTGCCTGGCTTTAGGTTGTTCCTTTGTTACTAACCTATAAGTTTTGGAGAGGGAAATGCAGACTAAGGGGGGAAAGCCTCCACCATTTTTCTGGTAGGTCTGTTTGGAGGTGACCCAGGTGGAGGACTACTGGATATCAGACCTGCATTTTCCACATGTTTGATGTGGTGGATCCACATGGAGTAACACGAGGCAGAGGTCAATCAGTTATGTTATACACTTAGTCCTTTTAGTGTCTAGGAACCAAGGACAGTTTGAGGGGGGCCTCCACAAAGCTGGTGGGGAATGTCTTCACTATCCAGATGCCTCTTAGATGAGGAAAAGCCAAGAAAACATGGAGTCTCCAGTTGTTAGTTCAAGACAACTAGGGTACTTTATGTGCAGAAGTGAGTCCAGGTATTCCTAGGTTGAAGTGGACATCTCCTTGAAGTGACAGAAGTATGAAGTGGAACAGAGGCTGTTGCTAATGGTGGGGTTGGCGAGGACATCATATCATCTCAAACACTTTTGATTTTCTTTCATTAAAGCACTGCTGAGGTTTGGATTTAGAATGTCCACCAGACCTCATGTAGACATTCATAAGGCTGCCATGTTGGAGGTCAGACTTGGTTGCTGGGTAAGGGACCATGGGTGTGGCCAGGGACAGAGTTTCCTGGGCAAGCTGCTGTAACTTCCTGCTCATCTCTCCCCCTGATGCCATGAGCTGATAAGAAGCTCTTTGTGTTCTCCACCATAATGCCCTGAGGACATGTAGCCCTGGCTCCTATTTTGAATCCAGTCTAATGTGGATCCCAAATCTCCACAACCATGAGTAAATATAAATTCTTCCTCTAAGTTGTGGTCATCAGATGCTTGGTTTACAGTGGTGAAAATGCTAAAACAAATATATATGAAGTAACTGCCACAATAAAGGTAAGTTTAACTCCTAGTCTGATTTCTCCAATTCTTCATGGTCAACAATGTTAGAGATATGGAGTACATAATATACCTGGCTTTTTCATGACATCTAGTTGTCATTCCCATAAATGCAAGGCAACAGTCCTCTTGTCTGGAAATTAAGAATCCTCAAAGTCACATTGCCACAACACCCCAGAGTATCCCTCTTCAGGGCCAGTTTGGAAACTGCAAAGAAGCAGAGGAAGTGGTGACCAGAGCTGAAGCCACAAGCAGTGGGGCTACTTCATGGGCTGTTACCTGCAGATGTAGCATGGTGCCTAAGGGCACTCTTGTAAGGACAAGGACAAATAATATTTGGACAATACCAATGAAAATAGCAACAGGATTTGTGTATAAGACAAGGTCAACAAACAGGTCTCTGAAGCCAGCTCCACATGTGCAAGAGCCATCATTGTGAGGAAGACTTGATGGTTTGGGGGCTTTTCTACCTCTATGCACAGCTAGAGCACATCTTCTCATGCCATTTTGGGGGGGGGCAAACAGTGGATTAGAAAAGAATGACCGAGAGCTAAGACAGGTCAGCATTGTATGGGTTTATCTATTCAAGATGGCATTTTAGTGCCAATGGGTCCAAGAGTTGGTGATACCCCCAAACACATGGCCAGATGATAGGCCAGAGAGCATTTCAAGGAGGGAAGAATGATATCAAGTGAGGAAGAGATGAGGAAGGTCACTTCATCCGAGTCCTGCTTCTCTTTCCAGGGAGCTAGGTATAGCTATGAGCCATCAGGCCACTGTCACTGTACTAGGCTTCTGAACATATACTATCCTAGGAGAAGTAGAAATGGAAGGAGGTTTTCTAGACAGATCTGAACACCTCAGTTAACCAATAGCCACCCTTTTCAGGTTGCATGGCATATAGCTGTGCAGCTCCAATAGACATTTCCACAAGCACGTGGCACATGGCTAGAAATGGTTGGGGATGGTGGCTCCAGGACAAAGACCACAGCCACCTCTCCATCTGTCATGGTCCATCCTGTTCATGATTGATGCCTCTTGGTAAACCTCCCCCTTCCCTGCAGAACTATTACGGCCATAGTTATTATGGCTCTAAATGCACGTCAGATAAGTTCAGTGTGTTCCCCACCCACGAAGGCCCTATTTCCAGCCTTCTACTTTCCCCTCCTTTGTCATACTTTGTGCCCAGCTTCCTCCTCCAGTGCTGCTGCAGTCTGTAGTGGTGGCTGGGCAAACTAAAAGGTGCTGCAGACCACATCTTTTCCCTCACACCACACCTTTGTTGGGGGCAATACCGCAAAGATCAGCTCTTTCCCGGAGCTTGTGATACTAAGTCTGTAAAAGGCCAACTTGTCTCTTCCACCTCCATCTGAAGCTCTACCACTCCTTGGCCATAATCCTCCATCTCCCATGATCCAATCTGGGCCCATGGGATTAACAGAAGAAATATGCCACCTAACTGAAAATACCCAAGACTGATAAGCAGAGTTGTAGTAACTACAGGGCAGTTTGCTCTTCATGCTGGTTTCAGTGGGCACTTGTGCTCCTAAACAGGAAAGCCTCATGGATTTGAGCTTGGTAGGCAAGGATCACACTTTGGTTCCAGATCCCAACCATCAGTCGGTGGAACTGGCAATGTCAAGTACAAATAGCTTTGTAAATTATACTCAAGTCCAGCTGTACTTGGCTTCATCTACAAACTCAGTTTTAGATACAGTAAGATCCCAACATAGCCCATGAAGCCCCTGGTGACATTAACAAGTCACCAGGTACTTGGGACACCAGTTTGGATCCCACTTTCTTGGTCAAACATCAGAAAGACCGATTTCTGACCAAAAATAGTTTCTTACAAAAATTAGAGGAAAAAGAAGGCATCATTTGCACAAATGATAGTGCTTGCCTTGGTAGGGTGTCTATATAACAATTTCATGCTTACTTTTTTATCAGGAGACTAACTGAATGTGGTAGAAAGAGGTCTTGGGAAGTGGCAATATTTATATCTTAGGGATATTCAGTAAGACTCATCTTCCTACAAAACACATTTTAGGTTATGAATCACAAACTACCTATGCTTTCTTCCATGCTCATGGGGGTATGTTCAATTAAATTCTGTAATTTCCTTTTTAAAGAACATACCAGCTCAGGGCGGATAGGTAGCTTGGTGGTTGATTATGTGCTTCAAATGTGCAAGGTCCTGGGTTCAATCCCTAGCATAACAGAGAGCCAACCAACTCTATCCTAACGTACTGGTTGGTACAAGTTCACATTTTTCTTGTTAAAGATGGGAGGCCATGTGGTCTGATAGAGTCCTTCACAATGTGAGGAATCTGCAATCAAGGAACCTAAGAAAAATCTCAATGCTGATAAGCTTCTGTTCAGTAACTGTGGCAGAGCTGTGATGGGGTTTCTCAGATGCCCCTATGTCCTGCATTCTGAAAGCTTCACTTTGTAGTGATCAGCACTTCGTTGTCAGCCCACTGGGATGGGGACTGTTCTAGGCCTACAAAGATCAGCCTTCTAGGTAAGGCCTATTTTCAGACATGATACCTGGCAGTGACCTAGTCAGACAGGCTGCCTAATGTTCTTGCCTCATGACTCATGTCATCCCTTCTTCTGAACATCTTCACCTAGCCAAGGCTTTCATCAAGTGCACACAAAGCCCCTTCTGCCTGCCCAATCCTGTTTCCTCAGGCATTTATCCTTAGAACACATTGGACACCCACACTAGAAGATCAAAGGCATCCAGGCTTCCACCTTATAGTGCCCCCCCCCTTAGTTACACAAAGAGATGTGTAAGGATGAGCAAATGCCAGCATCCAGAATCCTAGGCACCACAGGTCTTGGCACCACTGCTGTGCGAGATAACCATTGTGGGAATTGTCCATCTGTTGCCAAGGAGCATCTTGGAAAACCAGAGTGCCATATACAATAGCTTTGGCAGAGAGTCGCTGGGACATCCTCAGGATACACATATCCCTGTGCATTTACTTGAATTCCCTTTCCAGCTTGTAATCTCACCCACCTTCCAGAATTTTGCATCCTGGTCTCTCCCAGGCTGCTTCACAAGCAGCTTGGCAGCCTGTTCAAGACCATGGCTATGCCAGCATTTCTTGACGGTTAGAAAATATTGCCCTGTTTTGTTTTGTTTTGTGTGGCACTAAGGATTGAACTCAGGGGCGTTCTACCTCTGAGCTATACCCCCAGCCCTATTTTTTATTATTTTGAAACCCGGTCTCAGTAAGTTGTGGAGTGCCTCACTAGGTAACTGAGGCTGGCTGCAAACCCGGATCCTCTGGTCTCAGCCTCCCAAATGCTGGGATTACAAGCGTGCACCAGCATGCCTGGCAAACATTCCATCTTAACCACCACCTATTTTCCCCAAACACTTACGCCACATCCCTGGAGGAACTAGATAATGGAGGCAGCCTTGCCCTGACGCAGGAGCCTCACCAGTTGTGCCTCATCAGATAAAGCATGTGAAGTCCAAGTGTCACCTGAATGTCTTTTGGTCAGAAACCACCTCCTGTGGATGGTGCATTTCCAAAGTCCCCTCTATGAGGGGACAATGCAAGGAGACACAGCCTTTCCATTATCAGCTTGCTTTGCCTTCCAGGCTTCCTCTTTAGAGTCCTCTCAGAATTGCCATCATGCTCCACATATCTATGAATGCTGTTTGTTCCTCTGCAACAATTCCAACTCCCAAGGAATATTGATTGCTTTGTTCTCTATATGCTAGTGACAATGTTCTCACTTTCCCTTTTCTGGATAACCTGAAAGGCATTGAGTAAACGAGATGTCAGGAGAAGAGTCAGTATCTAATGCAACATCTATTCTTGGAGATGCTATCCCTTCATGGTCAGGAGGAGCCAAGATTCCAGTTCTGTATTTCATAGAATAATCCCTCCATTCTGGCAGAAGTTCATGGTTTCTATAGTGGGGTCATGAGGCTACTAAGACCTCAGGTACAGGACAGGTTTTCAGTGTCTCTTCACTGCCTCTGAGAAGTCATGAGTGTCAGGGCTGTGGTAGACAATGCAGATAAAACCCATCTGCCCTGTGGTCTTAGCATTCCAAGTGCCAAGAGGTCCCTTGCTATCCAGCCCCAATGAACCACATGAACATTTCCTTGGAGGTGTTTCTTGGTAAGTTAATGACAATAGTGTGAAAACCTGTGTTCTCCAAGTAGCAACACTCCCACAATCTAGAGAAGCTCAAGCAGCAATCCTTCAAAGAGCCTTAATGGTGGAGCAGCTCAGCAGTATCTCAGTCTCCCTAGCATGAAGTCTCTAAGGCTGCCCATTTCAACCCCTAAGTTGAGAGGCCTCCTTTTCAGAATCTTGTCATGGCTGTTCATGCTACTTTGTGTGTGTAGTACTGGGGATTGGACCTAGGGTCATTCTACTTCTGAACTACATCCAAGTCCTATTTTACTTATTTTGAAATAGCTAAGAAGCTGAAACTGGCCTTGAATGTGTGATCCCCTTATCTCAGCTTCCCAAGTACGATTACAGGTATGCATCACCACCATCTGGCTTAATGCTACTCTTAACCTCAGCTACTCCCCCCCCCCTCAGTGTTGGACTGAAGTCTCCAGAACAAGATGGTACTTATGTGCAGATGCCTCTCAGGAGTCATGGTGACAAGTGCCCACCTGCACCTGATTTTCAGGTTCCCAACCACCTCGGTATCACGAGATTGATCCCTCCCCTAGAAACACACAAGCAGTTTCCTCATCACCCCCAAACTGAGGTTACTACACATTGTATTCTCAGGATTGACCCAAGCCAGGTTTAGTGAGAAGCCCACTACTGTACTTAAAACTGGGGAGGGAATTTGAGGAAAAGAGCCCCAAAGGGCATGCACTGGTGAGGTCAGAACCAGCTCAGCTACTCAGAATCCTTCGGGTCAGTGAATGCCATACATTGCAAAGCTGGTGCCCAGTGACTGAGGCTGTTTCCTTATCTCCCAGGTCCTCAATGCTACACTGGGGGTTAGAATTTTCCACATTAGTGCTACTGGACAGGAGTAGAGAATATCAGGAGGAAAAATGAAACCTAAGAGCGTGGGAATGCCTGTATCTTCCAGAAAATGTAAGAACGTTCTAGGGAGGCATAGGAATAAACACGTAGCTGTAGTTATGGGACAGCTGTAGGAGATGTTCATCCTGTGTAGGAAAAGGTGTAGTCAGGTGACAAGATAGAACCAAAACTCCCTACAACATTTACAGAACACTTCATGTTGGCCATTCAAGTGTGTGGCTGTTTTGAGTCCTGATTTGAGTCAGGAAAATTATGAATTTTAAATTTGAAGACTGACTAAAGATTGATGTTAAGGAATTCATTTGCTGTGGGGTATAAAGGTGTTGGTTGTCTGAGTTGGTTTGACACAAGGACACATGCCTCGGTATTGTGAAATCAGGGTCTGATGCTTGCCTTAAAACAAAAGGCTAGAAGTGGGTAAAGACAACAGTTGTGGTTCTATGTGGGTCACGCTCAGTTGAGTTGAACTACTCTTCTGTCTAGTTCTGTAGTTCATAACCCTTTTTAGTAAGCAAAACTAGACACTTTCCAAACCATACAGGAGACCACAAGATGCTGCATTCTCACGTTTTACACAAATCCCTTCGAATTTTTACTTTTCTTAGCTTGTGCATTACACTTCATTTCTTAGGTGTGGAATAATTCACAGCCTACACAAACATGACACTCTCTAGAGACCTCTGAATGGACTTCAAAGTATCTATACTGGTGAAAAAGGTAAAAATTCTGTGGAAATCTTGAATTCATGACAGTGGGCTTGCATCGGTGCCAAGATAGCTAAGGCAAACCAAGGACATTTACTTTGTGAACATAGCATCCCACTTGTCTGCTGTGTAAATGACCAAGGCAAGGACCAGAACTTCCTGCTTAACATACTTTTATTTGTGGTACAGTACTGAGGGTTGAACCCAGGAATATCCTGCCTCTGAGTTATACTACTCACCCTTTTCCCCCAAAAAAAGGGTCTCCCTAAGTTGGAGGGACTTGCTAGGTTGTGAAGGCTGGCCTCTAACCTTTGATACTCCCAGCTTTATTATCTGAGAACTTGGGTGGCTAGTCATGCACCACTGCACCTGGCCAGCTGTTTATTCTTTAGGGATGTTTTAGTGAACATTTGGGCATCTGTCTCCAAATTGCATTATTTAAGGCTCAGAGCATACCACCACTCACTGCAGTCTTCATTTCTTACATAAAGTCTGCTAGCTATAGGCAATGGGAAGTGGAAGAATTGAGTTGGTAGAGTCACTCATAAGATTTGTACTAAATCAAGCATGGGAGAGAGACCAACTCTAGGAAACCCCGTTCCCATCTGTGATAGATTCCCATGACAGCCCTTCATACTAATGAGGGCTCCCTATTTAACAGGGTGGAAATTCAGGATCATGCCCACACTGGCAAAGGGCTTGCTCTGCCATAGACCTGAGCAGTCAGGATGAAGGAGAAATGATCAAGGAACAGTGATGCTCTCAGGGATGACTGAGAAAATACCAACAAGAGCCTTTCCCTCCCTCCAGAGATGGACCTATTGAGGCCCCCAGGTACCAAGTCACTCCCTATTCTCAGGACCAGATTCTGAATTTAAGTTAGGAAGTGGATGGGAGCTGTAGGGTAGGAGGGATTAGCTTTGCGTTCCTTAGCACTGTGATATCTGAAGTTAGGTTTCTGACCTGGCCTCTGTTGCAGGTGCTTCTCTGGACTCAGTTGACAAGTATAGTTCCTGCCCAGATACGTGGAAGATGCAGCTGCATTTGTTTAGGTAAAATAGTCAAGAGTTAAACAAGCAGGCAAAAGCAGAGTGCAGAGAAATTGGGAGAAGTATTGTTGCTTCTACTCCAAATAACTGGATTGAGAACCCTATCATGAACCTCATAAAATATGGTACAGCTTTAACCTGAAAAAGCTCATTGCTAGACATTCTTATAAGGTCTCCCGCTGTCTCTGGAGAAAGACCTAAAGAAGCCATAGAAGGATGCCATGGCAGCATGGATAAGTTTTCTAGGATAGTTTTCTAGTTTTCAAGGGCAGCCCTAGATTATAAAGGATGTAGTTCCTCCCACCTGATAAGAACTCTCATTGATTAAAAAGTCCACTGAACCCAAATGTTTCTCTCCCAGAACCATTCAAATGCAAAAGTAATCTGCCTGTGGGTCAAGGGATGCAACTGAACTTTGTCTTGCAGCACCTGAGGACACGTATACCATGAGTGTTTTGCTTGCCCTTCAGGGTATTGGGTTCCATACATAGGAAAGACATAAGGGTGCTCCTGGTGTTAGATTGGACAAGATGATACAGAAGACAGATGGGAGCTTATGGTTCTCTTGACAGATCAGGAAACTTCAGGTGTTCCCTGCCTATCCACACTCCCATCTACAGAAAGCATCTTTTCACATAGAATTCCTCCCTGACCTGTGGGAAGGGAAAAATTCAGTTGCTCAACTCAAATAGCATGGTTTGGTGGTCTGGGAGCACATAAAGCTTGGGCACACAAGAAGCTGTTGTCTTCAAAGCTGGAAGACAGGACAGATCACATCAGGAGGAACCTTTGTGTCAACCTCACTGAAGCTGCTCAGCTGCACCCCTAAAAATGCCTCTCGTACAGCAGCTTCCAGAATTAAGAGCAGAAAGGTCAGGAAATCCAGAAGATCTAGGCTTAAACCCAATTGTCACCTGTCATTTCCACAAACCTCTGTTCACATTCGAGGAAAGATCTGTGCTAGCCCTGGGGATAATAGCTCACATCCACCAGTGCATGTCCAATGTCCCAGACTGCTATGTACACAGGAGACTGGAATGGAGTAGCTCTGTGTCCACACAGCCCAGAGTTGAAGTGAGACAAGGGACTGTCACATTTATTTGTAAATGACTGGAGTGGCAAGGACACACCCCATATGCTATTGCCACTAGTGAGGGTCACTACATGCTTTCAAAGCACTCTAATGAGGATTTAGTGCGACTGAAGTTTCTTTGACTAGGGGGAGTTTGATCCTCTCTCCACAGGAGTACCTGACCCAAGAATGGCACCACAAGTTGAGGAAAAACTTCAGATCTTGTCTCTACAAGAGACAAACCAGCTCGTCATTCAGTGGGACAGAAGAGTGGGTCCCTCAGCATTCACACCTTCCAGGACAGGCATGTATTGCAATGTTTCTGCTCCATTATCACCTCACCCAATTGGACAGGATAGCCTGAGGATTGCTGATTTAACCAGATTATGCATGGAGACTATGTCACAAAAGTTCTGCATGCTTTATTGTTTATGCAAGGAATGTCCTAGTGCAGCAAACCCACTAAATAGTAATTCCTACTCAAAGGGGACAAACCACAAGATAAAAGGCCAATTGTAGGTCTGGAGAAATTCAAGTTGAGCATAGGCAATATTATGCCCTAAAATGAAGTAAACATGGAATATTGAGTCATAGCCAGCTTGAAGAGGCTCTTCTTGGACAAAGATCTTAAAAACAGACTACAGAAGCGATTGAGATAATCAGTCTACTATGATATTAAATTCAGGACTTGGCAAGAAAAATCTTAAGATGAGCATCCTGAGTTTGGTTAGCATGGGTTTTCTTTAAGGTCCTTCCAGCCATTTGTCTGGAGGTGACCCAGACCTCACTAGAGATTAGACACTGCCTTTTTCTGCGTGTATCAGATCCACATGTTATGACAGGGGAAACAACGTAGGGAACACATGCTGTGTAGTCCCCTTTAGTGACTGGAACCCAAGGATAGTTTTAGATGTGGGGTTTCCACTTGGCTGACAAAGCATGTCTTGACTCTACTTCTCATGAGGAAAGGCAAAACTTGTAGTTTCCCTCACCTTGCAGCCAATGGAAAAAGACCAGGGTGCCTTCTGCCACCAACTCAATGTCTTTGCAGAAATATACCCAGTTATATCTTGTATTAATGACAGCAAACGCCTAACAATATAGGCTGTTGGTCATTTCCCTTCTCAAAGACTCTTAATTTCCTCATTGAACACACCTGCAAGACATTCATATGCCACGTTAACGGTGATATAACTCCCAGCCTTGGAATCAGGCCATAGGACACCATGGCTGGCCAGCAGCCATCCTTTCAGATCATGGGGAGTGGCAATACACAGCTCTGTGCACACCTGGGCTGCTGCAGAACACAGGTGCCCATGCACACTTGCAGTGTGGCAGGCACTATGACCACCAACTGGCCTTACCGAGACCCCTCCTGTACAATGACCTTTCTGCAGCCCTCATGTACCCATGCTGAACTACCACAGTGGCAACAGTTGCTTCTTAAGGCAGAGTATATGGATAGTAGGGTGTGTACCCAGTGAGCCCAATTCCTGACTTTCTTCTCTAGTTCTGACTTGTGATACAGTTCCAGGACTTCCTCGAATTCTGCCACAGTCAGCAGGAATTCCTGGCAAGGTGTAGCACATTATGCCTTTCCCCTACCATCTTGGTTTTGGCAATGCCATCAGATACAGCCCCCTTTGACATAAGAACAAGCTTGTAAGCAGCCTACTGTCACCTGTCTGTTGCTCCAGAGCCCCTCAACTTATTTTCCCCATCTCCAAAGCGCCAACCACACATCATGGGATAGACTATAATGGACTTAACACTAGTTAATGGGAATTACTCCCGACTATGCTAAGAAAGTGGAGCTGTAGTCACTACAATGATAGTTTGTTATTCTTAAGTTTTATTCCAGCTGGTACATGGGCCTCTGCCCAAGAAAGCCTCACTAATTTAGACCTGGAGGAGCCAAGGCCACTTTGGTTCTAGATTTAGCCACACAGAGCCTCTAACCATCGTTAGTGGAGCTGGGAACTATAGTGCACCTCTTAGAACATATACTCAGCCAAGTTTGGTCCACAGCCTCCACCTGCTTTTAAGCAAAAGTCCAAAATATAGCTAGTGGAGAGCCTCAATATCCTGGAATATCAACCCGGTGAAGTTGGAACTACTCAGAAACACCAGTTTGGATCACATTTTTGTTTGGGGAACTGGGCCACACGCAGGCACTCTCTTACAATAGATAGAAAATGATACTGCCTGGCTTTAACCATGGGTGATAATATGCATCTTCACAGGCTCTCCAGGAACTTTAATGGTTGCTTTTTGACCTGAGAACAAAATCACACAAGGCAGAAATTTGATGTGAGAAGCAAAAGCATATGTTTATTTTTGTGGTACTGAGGACTGACCCCAGGGGTATTCTGACAGATATACTCCCAGCCTTTTTGAATCAGGGTTTTACTAAGTTGGAGGGCCTTCCTAAGTTGTGAATGCTGGCCTCCAACCTGACATCCTCCCATTTTATCTTCTTAAGTCCTGGGGTTATAGGGTTATAGACATGTGCCACTGTGCCTGGCTGTTTATTCTTTAGGGATGTTTTAGTGAATTTGGGCAACTGCCTCCATGCATTATTTGAGGCTCAGTGCAAGGATCACCCAAACCATACAATCTGCTAGCTATGGGTGATGGGAAGTGGAAGTGGGTTGGAGTCACTCATAAGATCTGACAGCTAAACCAAGCATGGAGGAGAGACCATCTCTGAGAACCCAGTGTTCCACAGCCATGCCAGTCAATCTCCTGATGCCTCCCCCCAGTGCTCTGTCTCATCAGGTGCCAGTACTGGATATGTCAGAAGAGAGAGCCCTAGGCTCAATGGCACCTACCTGAGGCCCCTGCAACTTGAGATCATCTCCACAGCAAGCATGCTGGGCATCAGTAGCACAGGTGATGGTCCTAGGCACATCATTAGTGGTACCCCATCCCTGCTGGATGCATGCACATGTGGTGGCTACAGCCTAATTTTTAAAAGGAATATGCACATGAGCACATCAAGCTACAAGCAGTATTGAGGTCTCAGCAGGTAAATACACAGCTGCACACTTGTCTCTAGCCTCCAAGTGGGTGCAGCCACTTTGGGGAAAAACATCAGTGAGGAACAGCGGTGGGACAGCTTTAAACAGACAACTAGGACAGTCGATGCCAAAGAAAGCTGGAAGAAGGAACATTAGTCCAGAAGGGTCATGTTTTGTAGCACTCTACTTTTCCAACTCAAGTCTGTTTAACAAGTGCTATTACCTGGACATTTAGTGTGAGATGTTCATGTTCTAGGCACCAGGAATTTTAAGACAAGCTCTCAGGGCTCATCTGTCTGCAGTTTTGTTTTGCAGCCATGGTCTTTGTTGGAAGCCTTCTTACTCATCAGCTCTAAAAGTTCACCTTGGTTCAGCTTTGGAGGTGCGAAAGCTACCCACTCAAGTGGAGGGTTTTTTTTCTTCTTCTTGGCACTGGGGATTGAACTCAGGGACATCCTACCTTCAAGCTATACCCCCAGTCCTATTTTTTATTCTTTATTTTGAAGCCATATCTCACTAAGTTGCAGAGTACCTCACTAGGTAGCTGAGGCTGGTCGTGAACCCGGATCTTCCGGTCTCAGCCTCCCAAATGCTGGGATTACAAGTGTACGCCACCATGCCTGGCTTGGAGATTTGTTTTACATGCAAGTTTTTAAGGACCAAATGGGATTGATAAGCTGAGACTCTGATAACTTTAAGAATTGTTTATCTTTTCATTCCTTGACTCAGCCATGATTTCCTTACTGTCTTTTCCCTGTTTAATCCTCACTGTTTTTTCCCTTACCCTATGATTGTTTAACTGGCTCCTGCTTTGTTTTTTTTGTTGTTTTTTAAACAATGTTTTGGTTAAAACTCAATAAAAGGTGCTGGTTGGAGATTTCTGTCCCCCAGCTGTGGTACTTCTCCAATGACTCCATGTCATTCATGCAAGAGCACTTGTAACAGTATCTGTAGTAGCTGTAAGCCTGAGGCATCTTTCTACTCTCCTCTAGGTAGTATGAGTTTCATGAATCCCTTTCTCTTTGCCATGTAGGGAAATGAAAAAGCCAACTTTAGCATTGTGCACCTGGATGGAAGTTCCAAACCTTTTGTTAATATAAAGACATTTTGCTTCATTGTCCATGTGGGGGGAAATGAACATTGCAAATCACCAGTATTAGCTACTTGACTCGGTAGTGACAATATGGTACATAGAGAAGAACTGGGCCTGGCAAGTTGTAAGGAAGCTTGTGTTCACAGTGTGCCTTGAGATTTGCAGCATAATCTAGGTTGAGAAGAGAAGCTTGGTCTCTGGGTGTTTAGAAATGACTGATAGGTTTGCATTCTTGTACTCATTTTGCAGGAGGCACAGACATCCTGCATGTTTATCCCTTGAGAACTATACTGATCAATCCCAGAGCATGATTATTTAAGTGCTTCCTGGTCCCACTCAGTGTTTGATGGCCCAAGTGTTTCCCTAGGGAACAAGGCTGGAACTATGGAGAGGCTTGGATACCTACCAGTACCTGGTTCAGTCTTTTCCTTAACTTTCTTATCCCAACTCTAAGCCTGTTCATCCAGAAGTGCAAACAGCTGGTTTCATGGGGTTCTTCTATTCCAGCCTTGGTTACTTTTTGTACTTAGACCAGGAGCAAAGGCTTGAGGCAGACCATGGAAAAAGTTTCCCCTCACTGAGGAGCAGATGCTGAGGAAATGAGCAGACCTCACTCCAGTGTTAGAACTCAGGATGAGAGGGGCTGTCCTCAGAGGGAACAAGGAAGTTCCAAAATGTCACTCATTCAATGACATCTCAGTAGCTAAGTTGAAACATGAAAGGCTGAGGGAGCAGTATCTTTGGTCTCACTTTTCTGTGTACAACCCCAAGTGCATATGCAAATCAAGAGAGACCTACATAGCTTACCTGAATAGAGATGCTACAACACAATCTACCCAGAAATTTGAGGTGTTCTCTGGAGTTACGCCTCTAGAGGCACCCACCGACTACCTTGTAAACTTGGGGCCACTGTGAGTGAAAGCAGTGTTGTCTATAGCACACACACCATGACCAGGAGGGAATGTTACTCAAAACCCCTTTCTAAATCATGGTGGCAGGAAGGTTGTGTTTCTATCTCCAAGGTCTGCATCTAAGAAATTGTATCTTTCCAGTCTTGCATCTAAACTGTTTTAATTTCCTGCAGCCTTCATCAATGTATGTTCTTACCCAAAGCACAAAGTCAATGCAAGATGCCGATTTCCCTTTGAGTTTCAGTGGAAATACACACTACCCATGATATAAGCCCAACTCGACAACTCCAGAGTTATTAGCCTGGCTAAGTCAATGGCATCCGATGTACTTATTTGGTTTGACTGGGGGAACCATAGACAAACCAATTTGGCTCTGGATATGCAAGGATTTGGTCACATTCATCCTCTCAATGTGAACCATGAGACCATTCATTGGGAAGTTGTGTTAAGGAAACAGCTACGTCTTTGTAGTGTAGCACCAAGGATTAGTCACAAGATTCTAAGTCACCTTATCACATTTTGTATGTGAACCAAAGCAAGGTTGGAAGTGCTGTCTGATCCTGACTAGCACATTCAAGACCTGAAGCTGACCCTGGGACTGAACTTTACTGTGTTCAGTGCCAGCCAGTGCCCCAGCTACAAGAGTCACCTGACGAGAACCACAGGCATGCACACAAGGTGGCAGCCACTGTAACCTGCAATGGACAGACAGGTGAGAAATGGGGCCCTGTGGTTGCAATAGCAGCTTAGAAGCTACTGAGCTAGCAGTTACACCACCCATATCGCTCCCCCCCCCCCGCCCCAAGCAAAGAACAAGTGAGAATGAATGGGCACAGGGAAGAACATCAGCATGACAGACTGCACAGTGAACAGGAGTATCTGGCCTCTGAGGTGCAGAATGCCCTGAAAGGGAACAAGACTCTGCCTGTGGTCTAATGGTATTTTATCTTCTATGTGAGTTTTCCTAAAGTTAAGAAGCTCATCAATATGAAATCTCAGCTGCCGACTGGCATTCATAATCCAAGATGGGGAACAGGATGCTGTTCCACCTTCTTGCCACCCAGCTGAGGAAACAGGATACACTAAACATCCAAGGAATGAGTGCCACAGAAGGGAAAGGATGTCCCTGAACAGAAGCCAACATGACCATGTTTACAAACTAAGGGTATTCCTTGATGTTTCACCGAAATTAGTGTCTGGTACATAGCAGGTAATTGGAGTTAGACCAATCTTTGCTCTTCGATACCAACAGTATTTGATTAGAATCTCTGGTCGGACTAGTTTGGAAACAAGACAATCTCAGTTGAGCCATTTTAAGGAGACTTGAGGTTAGTAATCACCTCCTGGATCAGGCTCTGTCCTCTAGCAAGTAGAAAAAGTAATCTGACATCTATGGGAATGGAGTCTTCATTCTTAAGCAAATTTAATTTCCCATGAGATTTCCTCAAAGACTCACTGCCCCCCAGAACCCTTAGTTGTCTAACATATGACGACTAAGAACCTTTAAAGCTTTCGAAGCATCATGATCTTTCATTGCTTTGACTCATGGAGGCCCATGTAGGGAAATGCCAGGAACTGCTGAGAAATGAGCAGCCTGAAGCTGTGCCAAATACCCAATATACACAGTACAAGGTCATAAGGCAGAGGAACAGGCAAACCAACAGGTTAGACTAAAGTCACCAGAGATTATCTGGACAAGGAAAGAGGGTGTTAGGACAAAGGGGAAGGTCACTGGTAGATAAGGATGTGCAAAAGGGTCAGCCAAATCCCCCGTCAGAATCCCTGGGGAGCACAGTAGTAGCTCCTAGGAAAAGCCACTCTTGGTTCCCTGTACACAGATGGCCGAGGCATGAGGAATGCTGAGACCAAAGCACTCAAGTCCATCACCTTTCTGCTTACAGATCATCAGGCACCCAGAAATTGGAAGATGAAATTGAGGAGGTGGCTGGGGGCTCAGGTTACTTAACCAAAAGTGGGTTCACCTTGCTTATTGTAGATCACAGAACCCAAGGGCAGGTGGTTCCATCCCCCAAGTCCTTAAAAGGCAGTGTAGTACCTAGCCAATCTGGTTGTCACCAAGGGCTATTTGAATGCAAACTCTCTGGGAGGAGGAAGAGGGACGAATCCAGTTTGCATGAAGCCGGAGCTGAAGTTGAGGTTGGAGAAAGTTAAGATCCCTTAAGCCTTAAGTCCAGAGCCCGGCTTAAACATTAGCCTCACAGTAAATATGCTGAGGCTTGAGCAGTTTAAGGCCTCACACCTAACAATCATGTGGGATCGAATAAGCCAGGAGAGTGTCTCCCGAGTCTCCAGTGCCTTGTACTGCTACCAATGAGCACGGGAATTGAATTGGGCCATCCTATCACCCCTTTGGCATCCTACCACTTGGGTCACAGGACATAGGTGACAAGCTACCTGTCCATTCTGCTCGATGAGCTCAACAAGCCCATCAATGGGGTCAATTTTATATTTTAAGACTACTTAGAATTCCTTTATGGAGGGAAAGGGAATTTCTGCACATGACCTGGAGTTAGATCATGAGTCTCTGCAGTTTTAGGGACCAAAGATGCTTGTGGAGCCCCATCTGCTTTCCATGTACTGTATTCTCACATCACTGCAACCTACTCACTGAATTTTACTCTTATCTGTGATCTTCCCACTCCAACTCTGGGTGCTCTAGAGCTCAAAGCAGTCCCCAGCACAGAATGATAAAGGAGAGGACTATTTATAGCTGGTTATTGTTCACACAAGCCACAGCAACTCTCAGAATTGCAGCTACAGCAGGTCCCATGTCCGCTCCAACCCTGCAGCTGTGCCCTGAGTCTAAGGCCATGCCCACCCAGCCCACTGAAAACCCACAGGCAGGCCACTGATCAGGCCTGCCTGGGGTGAGTGCAGGGAGGTGGCTTTGATGTAGGATAGAATAAGTAGGTAGAAAGGAGACAGGAAAGGAAAGTAAAATATAGCTTTAATATAAAAAACCTGGGACTGAAGCACTTCAGCCTCCTCTCCACAAACCATTTCTCTTTCCCAGGCCAAACTCTCCCAAATTCCTGGGAAATCTGTTAAATAAACTAGTTGCTCTACACATTGATAACAAGACAGGTAGGATAACTTAGGACACTCCAGCTTGTCATTCAGCTAATGATGACCCCAATCAGCCTGAGGACCCTAAGGTTGACCAGACCACCAGAAAGCACCTCAGGACTACTGGACTGAGATCTTCCACTGTAGAGCTGATCAGACCACCCGACCACCATTTACGGCCTAGGGGACTACCAGACTGAGATCATCCTCACATACCTCCTCTAGCCCACCCCTCACAAAAGTCCCCTATAAGGAGAGCGCTGAACTCCCCAAAATGCCCTTCCTCATCTTGAGATGACCCGCATTCTCTCGTGAATGTATTTCTTCTTTTCCCAAAATAAACCTGTCCATGTCTCTGGCATGTGCTGAAATTCTTTCCCATCGTGTTAGCCAAGGACCCTGCAGATCCTGAGTTCCTGAGCTGAGGATTCACCCCAAAAGCTTGAATCTGCTTCATGGTCCCTTCTGGTGGGGAGCAAGGAGATCAAGAGTGGCCAAGATCCCTGTACTCTTGAACCCCATATATCCAAAGTCAGCAGCTACCAACCGTGGTCCTGAAGCTCTCAACAGCCCCAGGGCAGCCACTTAGAACCTGGCTCAACAGAAGCAGAACTCTGTTCTTAGGGAACTCTGGCCAGCGGTGGAGACCAGAGCCAAACTGGCATGAACACATCAAGTCCTCGACCTTAGCCTGATTTCAACTGCAGCTAGCACAAGGTGTCCTAGGCAGGGACAGTGCCTTATGTCCAGCAGCCTCGATGCCTGTGCAGAGGTGATCCCTACACACGCCTGGAGACCTGTGTGGGTAAAGGGAGAGACATCCGTATCCCAGATTCATTCCTCAGCTGAAGGAAGACGGACACCCATAAGTGACCCCCACCTCCTGTGACTGGCAAGTCTCTCAAAGCATGTGTAGGCTTCCCGGGGGTGCCAGTCATTGACAGGTTGTCAGGGATACAATCTGTCTTCTTTCCCTTCATAGTCACTTCCCTCTTAATGTCTCCCAAGACTACCACCTTGATAAGCTACCTGCCTGTCCCCCAAACCTTGAGCCAGGCTCCACTTTCAAGAAAGCCCAGATCAACAGAGATAACAGGAGACCAGAGCCATGATATCCCGTCAAGAAGTAGGACTTGGCGTCACAGATGCTTCCTGCAGCTTGGAAGGTATAGGTTGTGCTGGTGTTGGGAAAATGCTCTGTAATTGATTTCCAATACAGATGTACAAGGCGGTCAGAGAGCCTGGGTGCTGCCAAGCACTCAGAAAGACTGCAGCTTTGTCTCATACTTTAAAACCTCCACTCCCCTCTGTCCTGATGTTAACCCATAGTAATGTAGAGGAAAATCGGACCCTTAAGAGATATAGAAGCAAATAAAAGCCCTGAGATCCCAAGTAGCCCTGCCTGGCACATCTTAAAGCCATAACGATAGCAAGAGCCTTATGCCTTGATCTTGGAGATTACAACACAGCTGCACCAGCTACAATCCATGCCCCTCTCCTTTTCCTCTGTGACCTGGCCTTAATATGTGGGATATAACCTCTATAATGTTGCTTCAAAGCACCAATAATTAATGGGGAGCCAGCATAACAGAGGTAGAGAAAGAATATGGGAACCAGCATTTAGTGACTACACCGACCAGAGACAAGGTACTACACCACATGCCTGAGAAAGTGAGCTGCTAGCCCATTGACTAAACCCAATACCACCAGTAAAAACCTGTATTTAAGGGGCAGATAGGAGGAAGAGTTCCATTTTGGGGCTCTCCATGCTGCTTTTCTTCCCTGTTACTTTGTAATAAAAGACTTGCTTAAGCTGCAAATGAGCTGTCTATCAGGTATTTGATTTTCCCAATTCAGCATATCTACTTGAATTGAGGAAAAGCCCACGGTGCCATTACAGCCATAACACAAGTGGCCTCGTTTTATAAGTTAGCATGCCCAAGTATGTGTGTCTGCAGTAGGCCACCTTGTCCTGTACCACAGATCTAGCCTAGGAAAGCTTGATTTTATGGGGCATCAGGATTGGGGCACCAAATCCCAGATTAAGACAAACTGTTGTAATGTCCACTGTCCTTGGAGACATTAGTAAAAACCCCAAGTTCAGCCTCAAAATGCATCCTTCTTAAAGCCAAAAAGATAGGTTCCAGTGGATAGGAACTTCAAGTCATCTCCATCTCAAACTTGTTCTCATTCCTCAAGCTTCACTAATCCAGCCTGTTTTCATAGACATGGGAGGCAAGGGTAAAATAGCCCTTTGCCTCAGCTATGGGCTTCTGTAAGAGATTAAGGAAGCCAGAGCCTGTGACTTCCCCTGACCACCAGGCCCTAAGCAGAAGCTCAGGCTCCCTGTGCATCTGAGCATCCCACACACCTGACATCCCCATGGCTGGGTGGAAAGTCAGCTTTCCTTCTCTAAGCACAAACCTGCTAGAACTTCTTGACCCAGTGCAGCCCAACTTCCCTTCAAAGCGTGAGCTACCGGCTACTCATTATCTAGCAGCTCAATTCAATGCTAGAGCATAAAGCAAAACAAGACCCATTTAAGGGCCACAGATAGAGAGGCTTGATTACAAGACAGGGGTATGTGGTAGGTAGGAGTTCATAGGAAGCCTTCCCAGCCCCAAGAGGAATGAGAACCAGTGACCCAGAAGTGTGGGCAATTCCTGTGCACCCGATCCCAGGGGGTCAAGACAGGTCTTAGGTTCCCCAAACCCTCCAGGCCTCCATGGTACACAGCCTCAACACTTGCCTCAGCCAGTGCACTTCCTTATGCAAGGTATCGGCATCCTGATACCTAAGATACATGGAACATTGAATCACCTTGTATGTATTTTCTATCAGCCTGGCTTCTTTCCTGTGGAGGAAAGTCCTCAACTGCAATTTGAGGATACATCCACACTGACCATGCATTTAACTATACCTTCCTGGGAGATTCATTTTAATCCCTCAAAATTGTAGTTATAACAGAAGGAAGCTTCAGAAATAGACATGAGTGACAGCTTTTTCTCACCAATAGAGAACTACAGTGAACAAATGCCACCATGCCCATGTGGAAGTAGTTGCTATCCTCTCACAAGGACTAAATTTAAATTGGGTTGTTTGTAAATGCATTGGTGAATCCCAGCGTGTTACTTCACAGGTGAGTTGCTGCCTTGAGTTGAACTTGTGTTAATCAAACTAAGTTATGTAGGCCATTTTGATCAGACAGGGTGTTTCTTACAGGGAATTTAGCCATAAGCATGGGCAGAGCTTCCTACAGCTTAGGAGGTAAGGTGAACTCGTTTTATTAGTTAGTATATCCCAAGTGTATGCGTCTCCAGTGAGGCCAGCTCGGTCAATGCCTTAGTAAAGCTTAGGAAAAGCTTGGTCACGCACGGCATCAGGATTGGGACATGAAATCCCAGTTCAGGACTTGAGCAGTCACATGCCCACCATCCTGGGACAGGAAAGAACCCAGCAGGCTCGAGGATAATACACTCCACCTAAAGATTTTGTACTAGGGATTGAACCAGAGCCATTCTACCCAAGGGACACCCCAGCCTTTTATTTAGTAACTTGGCAAGAGACCTAGTAACTTGGTAAGATCCCAAGACTGATCTCAAACCTCTCAAGTACTGGGATTGCAAAAGTTTAAATCAATATTCCTTTTCCACCTGTGACCATAACAGGTAAGAACAAAGCCCTTTCCACAGATGCAGCCTTTTAAGCATGAGTCAGGCTAACATTAGCTGACAAAACCCATGGGCCAAAAGTACAATTTCCCCTAGCTGCCTATGCTTAGCTATTCCTGGCACAAGGACCCCCTTCTCAGAAGAGGCATGCTGCTGCCTTCCTCAGGTGCACCCCAGTTATGAGAAGTGAGACTCCTGCTGGCACCAGCAGTCCTAATGGTTTTCATGAAGGATATGAAGCCCCCAGATCTGGGCTCTGAGGCTCTCCCTTCCCAGTATGAGGGAATTCAGGAGACAGGAAGGAACCGCTGGGTTTTGAATCAAGAGACAATAACCATGGGGGAACTTGGGACTGAGGACAAGGTTTCCCCAGTACAAGATAGCTTCACTGTGTTGCATCCCAAGTTCAGAGACAAGAGGAAACAATGCTAGGACACTTGGAACTCAGGATGAAGTTTGCCCAGTACTTGATGCATAACTAATATGATTATGTCATCAGGTAGCCACCAGAGCAGGTGAAATCGCCACCTGAGACTCAGCCCTTCCAGGAAGTTTTTCCCCAATCAACTCTAGCTTGAGCTTTAGCCAGTGTTAGCATATAGAATTCTGTGAATACATTACAGACCAACCAGCCCCAGGTACAGCAAGCCTTAGCAGAGATAGATGCAGAGATACAAGGCCTTACAGGAGGACCCAATTTCAACCTGGTGGGAATCACTGGGTTCCTAGAGATGGGTATTATCCTCACCTGTGTGGCTGAAAGACTAAGTTACCTGTTGTACCTTTATTATTGTACTTAATGCTCTCTGGGTCAAGTCCTGCCCTGCCATGCTGTAACGGGTAGAGCGGGGGGCCCAGAGGAAGTACGGGCCAAAGGGGGACATGGCCTCTCACCCCACCACAACCAGAGCCTTCTATGCAAACACAGCTGGCCTGCAACAAGGCCCCTGACTTAACTCTAGCTCGAGTCATAACCTTAGCTTTCTTATACACTGAGCTTTTCCTCGAGGGACTAGTGAAAACACTTGGTCAACAGAGCTCGGTGTTATACCCACACCATTGCCTAGGGAAGTGGCAGTATGAAAAGGAACCTGCCCAAGTTCCTCAGAAGTCAGGCTGGAGTAAACCTGAAGTCAACTTCTGTCTCTAGAAAAAAGTCTCAGGAGCTCTGACACCCTTCTAAACCAAGGGCTCTGACAGGGGAAGAAACGAGAGGGAGTTGAGCTGTCTGTTCCTGAACCCACACAACTAGGGAAAGCTTTCTTTCCTCTTCTTTGGAGTTCTAGGGAGCATACTTCAGGTATGAACCCCTCTCTCCTTCAGCCTCCTTGTATGAGACTTTAGGGACATTTCAGCTGTGCCTAACTCTTCCTGGATGAGCTGTCTTGCTCTACTTGTGGAAGTAACTGGTGCAGGGTGAATAGAAAGATGCAAATGAAGCTAGCGTGGTAAAGGCGGCAAGAGTTTAAGCTTCACCCATCAAGAAATAGATCCGGCCAGCTTCTAATCCCCATGGCCAGGACCCTCTTGTTGTCAAGATTTGAACTTCCCTGAGCATTTTTGAAGTCTCCCCCACCCTCCAGGTCATGCCCTTGGAAAGCTCAGTGTCCTTGCAAAGTGAGAAGCCCCATAAAGAGCTCCCCACCACCAGTGTAATAAGAGCCAAGTTCCACTGGAAACCTGGGCTAGGGAAGTGGGGGAGAAGGAATGTTTGCACAGAGAAGTTATTACCTTCTTTGGGCTAGGTAAGTGGGGGAGAAGGTGTTTGCACACCAGAGTTGCCTTCTGCCAGACAGCCTAAGTACTGAAGTGCCCCGTTTGTCACCCCAGTCCCCTTGTTTAGAGTCTACAGCGCACCACGGGGAGCCTACAGGAAGCATTCGGGTTTGGTTAGGACTTCGGGAACAGAATTGAGAGTGGTTGCTCCTCCCTAGAACTCCAAAGAAGAGGAAAGAAAGCTTTCCCTAGTTGTGTGGGTTCAGGAACAGACAGCTCAACTCCCTCTCGTTTCTTCCCCTGTTAGAGCCCTTGGTTTAGAAGGGTGTCAGAGCTCCTGAGAGATTTTTTTCTAGAGACAGAAGTTTACTTCAGGTTCTTAGTCTCCTGGACTTGAATTTCCAACACCATTCCCCCATCTCTAACTCAAGCAAGTTTAAACATTGATTTTTCTTATTTCCCTAGGTGAGAAAATGTCAAGGCTCCTTCTGGATTTGCCCCAATACTAGAACAGCTCAAGAAACAGAAATCCTCTCCCCCCGACCCCAGATACCAGCTTGAAAGCACGCGAAAAAAGAAGCCTTCCCTGCCTGACAAACTCATAAGTAAGTACTATAGACCAGGCCAGAGAGGGTCCTTTTAACTCTTCCCCGGGAGCTCCTCCTCTGCCCTCACTATCCATTGGCTAGCGGCCTTCCTCCCAGATGCCTTTCACCTGGGCCCCATGGCCTTTCCTATGAGCCTTGCATTCCACGTGCTGGTTGATTAAGCAGGACCACCTTGGCTCCCGGGCTCTGCCCGTGGTCTTGGTTAAATTGTTAATAGCACCTCTCACTCTCAGATGGATCCCATTTTGACAGGTGACTGTATTTCTAAAGGAAGGAGTTTGTCCTTCTCTAGCTAACCTGAGCCTTACAGAAAGTCTCTCCCACTCAGAGATCAACACTAAGAATGAAACTAGATGCAGCTGGAGAAGCAGGCATGGTGAGGGTAGCCTTGGGATTTCTCCAGCCTGGTAAACAAGTGAGGCTGGGCAGCTGGTAGTTATGTCTTAAGAACAGCATGTGACATATAATAAGTGTTAAAAAGGTGTTAATAAAAAAAGGACAGAAAAAAGCCGGGCGTGGTGGCGCACGCTTGTAATCCCAGCATTCGGGAGGCTGAGACCGGAGGATCCGGGTTCACGGCCAGCCTCAGCTACCTAGTGAGGCACTCCGCAACTTAGTGAGACTCGGTTTCAAAATAAAGAATAAAAAATAGGGCTGGGGGTATAGCTCGGAGGTAGAATGCCCCTGAGTTCAATCCCCAGTAC
>PVLC010001760.1:0-27114 GCA_004027655.1 Graphiurus murinus | reverse complement strand
AAAGGACAGAAAAGAGAAGTTGGCCTGCTATATTTCTTTTGCTTGCTGGTTCAGTATGTCATTAGTTCACTTCAGGCACACTCTGTTGCACAATTACTCTTAACAGTATCGACACTTTATAGAACATATAAATTAAGCTGAGTTCAGTGGTGCATGTCTTGGGAGTATTTGGGAGGCCGAGGCAGGCAGACCTGCTGGGGGAACGGCAGAAACTACACACACACACACACACACACACACACACACCCATACTCATGGCCATAGGTCTCATGAGCACCCAGGTCATGGATGATAAGATGATGGAAAACCAGACAAGGAGAGCAGGACAATGCTGGGCAGGGACCTCTGTGCTGCCTTCCACGCCAGAACCATACAGCAGAGGGTGCAGGAGACAGATGAGAGTCATGAGAGAGATCAGAGGGCCAGGGCTCCAATCAGATCCCAGTTTCAAACCCAAACATCTGTAACATAGATAAAAGTAGGACCCAGCTCAGGAGGGCTCAGGAGTAATGGGTGGAATAGTTCCAGGTCCTGGGCCCGGGCACTTGAACAATAGTGAAGAAAGGGCCCCGGTCCTATGATTAGCAGGCCTGATCTGCAGCAGAGGAAGGTGACTGAGAAAGAATGTCAGTGCAAAATTAAGCTCCCAGCCAGCTCATCTGCCCCCATGCAATGAACCAAGTAGTGAGCTCCCTGTCCTGGGAGACATTCAGGCTGAGCCCAGGGTATTGGGAGCTGGAAGGAGTAAGCAGCGTCCAGGCAGGTAGGGTACATGGCTGGGTTTCTGAGTGGATCTGGCTCTGGTTTGAGCAGCACCAGGGGTCCAGGTAGAGAGACCCCTCCAACACACACACACACACTAGCTCACAACTCCAAGGAGCAGCCTGCTAGGCTTCCATGGGGCCACCAGAGGGCAGAATAGGGCAGGCTTTGAGGAGGCCACCTGGGGTCCTCTCTTCCCCACCTGAGTCCCTCTTCTGGGCTTGGGTTCTGGGAAGAGTCACCCTCTTTAGTGGTCCTGTGACTGCTTGGGACCTGGAGGCATCCCTGCTGTCCACCCTAAGGGGCTACGGGAGGGATAGTCAGAAACATCACAGGGGCTTTGAGACCTACTGTGGGAAGACCATCAAGGTTGCAAAGGGAGCCCATGCCAGCCTGGCTCTGTGAGATATAGGGCCATGCCTCAGATATAGGCACATGCCTCATGTGCAGCACCCAGGAAGCCCCCATTCGTCTCTGAAGATGATTTCTGAGAATGGGGTACATAGGCGAGGAACCTGGGGTGGTGGAGGTTGAGCCTTCGGGCATGGCTCCTAACCAGCAGTGGTGGGCATGATGACCTTGAGTATAAGGAGGCAGGCATCCAGAGAGGGCATCAAGTGAAGGGGTACGACAGCCATGTGGCCGTGGTGGCAGCTCAGTGGCAGGCAGAACAGGGCTCAGAGGTTCCCTCGAGACCTCTGAGTGGGCTGGTTTCTGCTCGAGCTGTTGGGTGGCTGAGTGCTGGCCTGGCCCACCTCTGACTCCTGATCTGGCGGCACAGGGAACGAGTGCTTTGTGGGTCCTCATTGCAGCCTCCCAGATGTCCCAGCCTCATTCACCAGACATGTATCCAGCATGCTTTGCTCTGGACACTGGGTAGCTCCACAGGGTGGGATGGCTAGAGAGGCCTTGGGGACTTAGGGACACTAACCCAGAAGGGGTGCTGGCAGGGTGATGCAGGAATAACAGAGGGAGCCAGAGTAGTTGGTGTCTCCATGCAAAGGCCCTGAGGGAAGAGACAAATTCTGCCCTCCAGCCCTGGCCCAGGTAGCACCTGGTAGGAAAGGAGCCATTTCCCATCCTTCCACACCTTTCTTCCTAACCCTGCTGTGAGCAGATCCCAGGATCCCAGCCCCTGCACAGATGCTGGGCGGCCCTCACCTGCTGCAGTTTTGGAGGAAGGCCTGGAAATGCGAGTCTAGACTCTGGTGGGATGGGAGTGGTTGGTTTCCAAAGTGGCACCATCCCCAGGGCTGTCCCTCAGCCCTCTGGTCCCAGCAGGTGCTGTGCTATGGTACACATGCGTGCACCGTATAAATAGTGGGCTGCATGTGACTCGCTGCCCCTCCCTCCCCAGAAAGCTGCTGGGGGCTCCTGAAGCTGGGCCTTGGGAGGGACTGCATGGGGTCCCTGGCTCTGCCCAGGACAGTTGGATCCAAGGAAGCCTGTTTGTTTGGTTTCTTGGCAGGTCTCTGGTTCCTGAAAAGATGTGAGGTTCCCTGGCAGCATGTGGGTTGGCAGACAGTGGCCCAGTGGCCTGGCTGGGGAGGCACAAGCTGCCTTTGTGTTGGGGAAACATGAAGCTGTGGGGGAGATAGAGGCTGCCGCCTCTCTAGGAACTAGGCTGGCATGACCCTTGGGCTTTGGTGCCCACCTCTCACCTCTGTCCCCATCTAGATAGGGATGCTAACAGAACCAGCCTCATGGGGCAGCTGGAAGGATTCAATGGGCTTATCATATATAGAACTCAGACCAGTTACCTGAGTTATTAGGAGGGGTATGTTTGCTGTGTGACCCTGCAACTGGCTCTGCCTCTCTGGGCGTGATTATTCTCATCTATAAAATAAGTTAAAAGTCCTACTGGTAACCAAGCATGGTCCTGCACACCTGTAATCCCAGTACTTGGGAGCCTGAGACAGGAGGATCGCAGGTTTGTGGTCAGCCTTAGCAACTTAGGGAGACCCTGTTTCAAAAATAGATATATAAACAAATAAATAAATTTTAAAAAATAAAATAAAATAGGCTGGAAGCATAGCTCAGAGGTACAAGGCCCCTGGGTTCAATCCCCAGCAGCACAAAGAAAAAAAAAAAAAAGAAAAGAAAGTCCCCCTGGTCCCTGGTGACTGCCTATGTGACAGCACATAGTAGGTGTACACCACAGAGACTGAATGGAGGTGGGAGAAGCTGATGGGGTACAGCTCAGGGTCTGGCAGGCAGGAGGGGAGCAGCTGCAGCTCCACACAGCACCCTCTTCCTTCTCTTCTTGGTCAGTGTGGTCAGCGGTCCTGGGTGTGTCTGGAAGAGCATCCACTGGGATAAGGTGGTACCAACAACAAGCCTCAGTTCAGCAGTGGGAACCAAAGCAGAGGAGGCAAACGTGGTTCCTTCCAAGCAGTAATACACAAAATCTGATGAAAAGCAATCCAGTCATGTGGAGGAGCTGCGAGTGGCTTCTTCAGAAAACTAGGTCCTCAGCTACATCTGAGAGTAAGGAAATCTCTGTTGTATAAGTTAAAGATTTTCAGACCTTAAGAATGTGTTGTTATAATTTTTTCTATAACTGAAGTTAGTTTCCATTTGTCCCCAAGAACAGAGTTTGACTCTATTAGCACGTCATTTTTGCCCTTGCCACTTGACTATGATGGCTAATTACCTGATGGATGAACTAAATGAGGTGAAAAACTGTTATAAAGAATTATGGAAAGGCTTCTCACCAATAAAAGGTTGAAAAAGCCTATCAAAATGAAAAAGTACTGAAATCACACAAAATCTGAAATCATGGCTTATAAATAAATAAATATATATCTAATAAGTACATATATATGTATATATAAGTATATATATATAAGTATATATACGTATATATAAGGATATATACCTATATATGTATATATACGAATATATATGTATATATACTTAAGTATATATGTACTTAAATATATATACCAATACATATATTTATATATATTTAATATTAAATATATATATATATATATTTTAAATCAAGGCTCCAGTAGTTAGATAAATTTCAAGCTAGGAAGAAGTTTACCATAACTGTAGGAATTTTAACTGTGGCTGTGGAAGAGAAGATATTGTGTTTTTATGAAAAAGAGAAAAAATGAGAGAAGTTTAGAGAGAGGTGTAGGACCCTGGGCAAATGACTTAATCCACATCCATCACAAAGCTGTATCGCCCTCTCTGAGCTTTTATTGGTGCATCATAAGTATACATCATAGTTCGAATAGACTAGAGTAACCATTACCAAAATGGTCATACTACCAAAATTGATATACAGATTCAAATTTCAATGGAAGATGTTTCCCTCTCTTTCAAACATGACCCCTCTGTGTATGTTTTGGTGTTTCTGTCACACTCCTTCCTAATTTCTTTGGACTTAGTGTCGGATAATTATCACCACTCTTGGCTTTTATGGATCTTTTAAACACAAATGGTTTTATATTCTACATATCATTATTTCTTTTTAAGAATGTCTTAAAATTTTTCTTATATAAACATAAACCTCATTCATCTTAACCATTGTATAATAGCCTATAGAATATATATTAGCCACTCTTTTATTCTTTTAAGTTATCTTCCTATTGCAGTTTTAGTGAATATCCTGCAATGTGTCTCTCTCTCTCTCTCTCTCTCTCTCTCTCTCTCTCTCTCTCTCTCTCTCTCTCTCTCTCTCTCTCCTCTCTCTCTCTCTCTCTCTCTCTCTCTCCTCCTCTCTCTCTCCCTCTCTCTCTTCCCCTCCCTCCCTCTTTTGTGGTACTAGAATTTAAATCCAGGGGTATTCTGCCTTTGAACTATGCTCCAGTCCTTCTTAAAAATTTTTAATTTTGGGACAGATTCTCACTAAGTTGATGAGGGTCTTGCTAAGTTGCTGAGGCTGGCCTCAAACCTGTTGTCCTCCTTAAACCTGCTCTCCTGTCTCAGCCTCTCAAGTACACATATGTGCCACTGGGTCCAGGTGCAATGTCTCCTATGCATTTCCAGGCTATGTTGTTAGGGAAACAAATCACATCCATCATTCATTCACTTACTTTGGGTGCTTGTTATTGAACCCACAGCTTGGTACATGCACATTAGTTATTTAAAGTGAAATAATTTAAGAAGGGAATTGGTTAAAAAGAATTATAAAATAAAAATACCAAGGTAACATAAAGGTAATCACCACAGGTAGCAGCTACTGTCTCCAGAGCTATGAAAGGAAAGAACTTAAGAAGAGGTTGCAGAAATCAGAGCTGGGAGCTTAGAGAAGGTCCATGGAAAGTTCAGCTAAGTGATGCCTTGCTCTTGCTGGTCCTCTGAACCTCAAAGAAGGGATCTTATGTTATTAGGCCCCAAAGTTCTGAGGATGGAGCTATTTCAGGAACTCAGGAAAGGGGCCCCATGAAGCTAGTAGAGACCTCTGAGGATAGCACTGCCTGGCTGCTACTGGTACCTCTGAGGAGTGCAATAAGGCACTTCTCAGTAACTGTTGGAGAAAAGATGGAGACCACAATCAACTGCTGACTAAAGCAATTGCTGCTGCAAGGATAAAGGGATGCTACTGGAATGATGCTAACAAAATGGAACAAAGTCTCTCTCCTTCCTCCTGCCTTCTAATCTCTCTAGTTCCCCTCTTGGTGAAATCTAACTGGAATCTAGCTGAACAAAAGAGAAATAGTTTGCAGCATCCTGCCATCTTGGAGTAAAAAGTTGTGCGGCAATTAGAGACAACAACCAGTACATATGGGTTTAAGCTTCTCTAGTGTGATTCTAAGGAGTAAAATCACTGTTATAGGATCTGTACAATTCACTTTTTTTTTCCCTTTGGGTGGTACTGGGGATTGACCTCAGGGGTATTCTCTCTCTGAACTACACCCCCAGCCCTTTTTATTTTGAAACAGGGTCCAAGTTGTGGAGGCCCTAAGTTGCTGAGACTGGCCTTGAACCTGTGATCCTCCTGTCTCATTTGCCCAAGTACTGGGATTTACAAGCATGTGGCACCATGGCCTGGCTTACACTTAACATTTTAGTGGAGACTGCCACATTACTCTTTTTTCTAAAATCTGCAAATACATTTATTTTATTACTGGAGGTTGAACCCAGGAGTACTCTACCTCTGAGTTACACCCTTGGCCTTATTTTATTTAGAAACAAGGTCTCGCTACATTGCTGAGGCTTGCTTTGAACCTATAATCCTCTGTCTCAGTCTTCCAAGTACTGAGATTACAGGTGCGCCATCATGCCTGGCCACCTAATACTTTTGATACGAAAAAAATTGTCTAAGGCAGTACTCAGATTTTTAGAAGAATGAGAATCTCCTTAAAATTAAAAATCTAGCAGGGTATGGTGGCACACGTTTGTAATTCCAGTACTTGGGAAGCTGAGACAGGAGACTCGCAGATTCAAAGCCAGCCTCGGCAATGTAGCGAGGCTCTCAGAAACCTAGTGAGACCCTTTTCCAAATAGAGAAATAAAATCGGGCTGGGGATGTAGCTTGGAGGTGAAATGCCTCTGGATTCAATCCCCAGTACAAAAAAAAGTCAAAATGTGATTTATAATTCTGAGGAGCGCTTGAGAGTCTGTTTTTCTAAAAAATGCTCAGGTGAATCTAGCACTTTCCTACCTTACGCAGCCATTACTTTATTCTTTTGCTACCCTTGTGTGAAATTAACTACAACTCAGACCAACTTCCTAACTCCTCAGCTGGGAACAACTCTAACCTCTGAAAGCATGGGGAAGACCAGACTTGGCGCCTGGGCCCAAGGCTTGGCTTCCTATTGGTCAGCAGTGATGTCACTCGAGAAGGCGTGGTCTTAATTGTGACAACGGGGAGGCTTCGGGAGACGGGAGCGGAAGTGGGCCAGCAGAAGGGCGGGGTGGGTGGCGGAAGGGGAGGGCTGAAGGAAGTTGTTAGAAGGAGCCCCCTTCCGGCGCGAGAGGCCGGAAGTTGTGGCCCGGCGGTGTCAACCTCGGGGCTGCGGACTGAGTGCAGCCGAGACCGCGACCATGGGCGGGAAGAACAAGCAGCGGACCAAAGGGAACCTGAGGGTGAGTGCAGGGCAGCCGGGTGACTGGGAAGTCCTTGCCTGGCAGCCGCAGGCTCCACCGGCCGCGCAGTCTGAGGGCGTCTGGAGAGCGGCTGTCGGGAGGCGTGTTTCTGAGTGGAGTGTGACCTCGCCGTTGTGTGTGCGTCCCTGAGGGCTGGTGGGTTATCCTTGAGCAGATTGGGGAATTGTGAGAGAAGACGTCCTCGGCCAGAGCCGTGCCCACCGGAGAATCGCACCTGCAGTTTTCGTTAGGGAAGGTTTGGTGTCAGCTGGTAGTGGAAGGTTACCTGGTCGAGGTAGCGGGCGGGGAGGTGGAGGGCCTTGGAAGAAGAGGGGTTGAGCGGGAGGGAGTGAATTTGATCTTGAGTTGTGGCATAGCTCGGATCAAGCCTTTCTTCGCCCAGAAATCTGTGCTGGCTCCCCACATCCCCCTGGTTTATGTCGGCTTTTCATCTCTTCCCCTTGCCTCTTTCTGTCTCGCCTCATCTTCATCGTGCCTTGGCCTTGCCAGGCCTGCTCCCAAAGATCTTCTATTTCAAATTTTGCTCTAGACATTTCAGCGAGGTCTCCCGTGGTCGCCTCGTTTTAAATTGTAGCTGTTCCTCTACACCCTGTTCTCCTTTCCTACTTAATTTTACTCCGTAGTATATATGACTTCTAACACACTGTGACTTATTTGACTTGCTTCACTAAGATGTAAGTATTTTGCAGGCAGGTGTTTTAATTCTACTGCTTTTACTCTAACAGGTGTTATAATGGTATTTTTATGAAATGCTGGGTTTGTTGTACCGCAGATGAATTTTATGAGAGCGCTTTTTTCCTTTTCTGATTCGGTTAATTCTAGTGATTTCAGTTCAGCATTTTTTAAAGATCTGTCACTTAATATGTTTTGGAAGATAATAAGTTACAGTAGCTTACCATCTTAAGTACTGTGTTAACAAGTACTTGCATTCTCATATGTTTTATCTTATATTTAAACATTTTCTCAACATTTTATTTTTTAAAAGTTCGTAACAGGAGCAAAAGTTGCAAGACTACTGGAAGGGCAATCCATGCATTCTTTATCTGGATTCACCAGTTGTTAATATTTGGTCGCATTTTCTTGTGTGTGTGTGTGTGTGTGTGTGTGTGTGTGTGTGTGTGTGTGTTTTACTGGGGATTGAACCCTCCAGGGGCATTCTATCTCCCAGCTACATCCCCAGCTCTTTGTATTTGTTTCGAAGCAGGGTCTTGCTAAGTTGCTGAAAATCTCCCTGCTTGCTAAGAACTACAATCCTCCTGTCTCAGCCTCCCAAGTACTGGGATTACAGGTGGTGTCTTTATGACATAACTTGTAAGAGTTTGGGCAAATGTTTTTGCTTAACTTAAATTTAATCTCATTGTTTCTTTATGATAAAATTCAGGTTAAACAATTTTTGACAGAAATGCTTCATAGATGATTGGTCTTTTTCATTGCATCACATCGGGCAGATGATTCTATGTATGTTTCCATTATTAGTGGTATTTGTTTAATCATTTGGTGAAGGTGGCATCTGTCCATCTTAAAGTTATCTTTTTCAACTGGCTAATAAATAATGTGGAGTGGTAGTCTGAGACTGAATATACTACCAGACTTTTACCAATGGCTTTATAATCATCCTTTGATGATTCTTGATAAAATCAGTAATTACCATGGTAGTTTAGAAATTTGTTTAATATTGATAATGACTCAAGTAATGAGTTAGTCACTCTTATCTCGGTTTAAAGGTGATGGAACTGAGATTTAGAGAAACTAGCTTGCCTAACCTCATGTAGGCAGAGACTTTCACAGTTGAGATTTGAGCTTTAGAGTGGCAGTCATTTAACTTAACAGAAAACTGAGTACTAGATGTCATTTATTTTAAGATGAGAAAAAAATCTACTGTTCTTGAGCTATTAATTTGATGATATAAATAGATTAAGATATTAAAATGTATTAAATAATTGCAATATAGGTATGAACAGAAAGAGTGGGACATCAGAAAAGAATGATGGTTTGTCTGAGGGATACAGTTATTGCAAATATGAATGTTTTGAAGGATGAGTAGAAGTTTGTCAGGCATTGAAAAGGAAGGAAGGGTTTTTAGGTAGACAGAAAAAAATAAACAGATTGAATTATGAAAGGGCATATAACATTTGGGGAACCTTGAATTCATTTTGGGATTAGAAGATGAATGAAGGCAGCAGAATAGGGAGAAAGGAGGGTTGGGAGTCACAGAAAATAAGACTAGGAAAAGATGAAGACAGATGATGAAAGATCTTTTTTTAGTTTGGTCTATAACTTGTAGACACAGGATTGCTATACCATATACCTGTAGAAGCCAGGCATAAAAGAATGTAGACAGAGGAAGTCATAGTATAAGAAAAATTAACTGTCAGAAATAGAATCACAAGTCTTAATTTTTATTGAACTAAGGGAAAAGCATCTTGCAAAGACCATAATAGTAACTATTTTAAATTCATAATAGACATGAATAAGTGATACAGATTAGTACATTAGAAATAATGTTACTGTAAGCCGGTGTGGTGGCGCAAGCTTGTAATCCCAGCATTCGAGAGGCTGAGACCGGAGGATCCGGGTTCGCAGCCAGCCTCAGCTACCTAGTGAGGCACTCTGCAACTTAATGAGACTCAGTTTCAAAATAAGGAATAAAAAATAGGGCTGGGGGTGTAGCTCCGAGGAAGAATGCCCCTGAGTTCAATCCCTAGTTCCGCAAAAAAAGAAATAATGTTATTGTTAAAATGGAAACTGGAAACCTTTTTCTACCCTGGTAATCACCTTCAGCTTTGGTATTTCAAGTTAATTTGGAATGAATCTTTGATTCATCAAGTAGCACTTAGTTTATTGTTTCATAATAAAACTTCACAATTACAGATAAATTCTGATATGACATCATTTACTTTTCATAATTGTATACTTCGCTAACTTCCTTTGTAGCTCTTTATTCTTATGTCAATATTAAGAACTTTCTAAAAACTAAATATGACCTTAGGTGATCAGAATTTTACCTGTATTCTCACTTATAAACATGACACAAGTTACAATAACTGAATTGTGGAACAAACCCTGGTATCAGTCAGCAGATGAGTGGACAAAGAAGATGTGGTGTATACACACATGGAATTGTATTCAGCCATAAAGAAGAATAAAATTATGTCATTTGCAGGAAAAAGGATAGAACTAGAGAATATATGCAAAGTGAGATCAGCCAGTCTTAAGGGTAGAATGATTTTTTTCATTTGTGGAAGCCAGAGAGAAAATAGGAAACAAAAGAGACCAGATAAATGAGATAGACCAGTAGAGTAGTGGGAAGGGATTGGGGGAGGGAGGGAGGGAGGAAAAAAGGATTGAAGAAGAAAACAGTTCAAATAATATATCCATATATGAGGCTATCACTACCAGTATTACTAACATGTATGGGGAGGGAAAAGGGAGGAGCCGGGTGGGATGTGGTGGTGGTGCACCCTTGTAATCCCAGTTCTTGGGAGTCTGAGACAGGAGGATCAGTGTAGCAGCCTCAGCTAATTAGTGATGCCTTCCGCAACTTAGACTGTTTCAACATAAAGAATACAATATCATATCTTGACCATGGTATTGATTTTTGTATCCAGAATATAATTTTAGCCCAAAGAGGTTAGTCTAGGGTTTAAGTATTGGAAACAAATGTATCAGCTCTTGAGGAACTCTCAGTTTAGAAGCAGCTGTTATGAGATCTGTCCCATGGTGATTGCTTAATATTTGTTGAGTGAATGGATAAAAAAAATTGGACACATTTAATTTTATACCATTACACAATACACACACGTGTGCATATAAGTTCTATTTATGTGAAAGTTGGAAACAATTTCACAAAATCGTATTTATAAAAGTCTTGCCACGTGTTTTAGTTTTAAAATTTTTATTTCATTTTTTAAAAATTCTCTCATGTCCCATTATGCTTATATTATCAGCCACTAATGGATTGTATCCAGTTTCAAAAACCATTGCTAAGATGTTTAGGAAACTAGGAAATATCTCCTATGATTATCATCAATAGGTTCTTAGTAACAGAAATATTCATCTTTGGGGAACATTGCAGAAGATTAAATCTTAGGCTAGGGGGAAAAAGTACTCAAAAGTTCTGATCATGAGAATTGTCAAGGGATTACAGAATTAAAATTTGAACTCTTCTTAGACTCTGATTTTCTTTTCTGTTTTCTTATCAGCCATCAAACAGCGGTCGAGCAGCAGAACTCCTTGCCAAAGAACAGGGAACGGTTCCTGGATTTATTGGCTTTGGAACATTTCAAAGTGACCTAGGCTATGTTCCTGCTATTCAAGGAGCTGAAGAAATAGATAGCCTTGTAGATTCTGATTTTCGAATGGTGCTTCGGAAACTTTCTAAGAAAGATGTCACGACAAAATTAAAAGCAAGTTTTCTTAAAATGATCAAGAATATCTTTCTGCTAAAACAAATGTCATTAACATATTCAGTATAAAGAAGTTAGTTATTTTAACTAACTAGTTCTTTTACAGTCTTTTTTCTGACACATAAATTTAACTTATCTTTGAGTTTAAGTTAGTTTGTTGATTTGAACCACTTTGGAAATTTGATTGTACAGTTTTTCCCATTAGGGAATGTAATTTTTATTTTTTGGAAATGGATTCTCACTATATTGACTGGGCTGATGGAATGGCTGGGCTTACTTGTTCCTCCTGCCTTAGCCTGTTCAATATCTGGAACTCCAGACACATGTCATTGTGCTCAGCTTGATGCTATAATTTTAAATGGTGTTTTTGTTTGTATGTTTAATTTTCTTAAACAATAGATTCTACCATAGTAGACTGTGAAACTTTTTATTTTAAGCTCATATGGAACAAATAATATACTATTGCATGGTGTAAGCAGACAAAGCTTCCAGAACAGAATAAATATAATCAATAGCCAATATTATGGCTGTTAATCTTTAATGAAATTAATAACTTATTTGCAGGCCATGCAGGAATTTGGGACCATGTGTACAGAGAGAGAGACAGAAATTGTAAAAGGAGTTCTTCCATACTGGCCAAGAATTTTTTGCAAGATTTCACTTGTAAGTATTATAGCTTTATATGTTTCTGTTTCATATTTTATGGTTGAAATTATGGGAACTGTCAGATATGTGACTTATTCTTGGTAAAGGTTATGAAATCTTAGGTCAGCATTGTTAGGCAGATTGGATTGTGTCGGGTTGTAAAGAATGTATGTTACCTGTATTTTCAGAAGCTAGGAAAATACAGAGAATACTACTAGAGAATTACCCAGATGCTTTGCAGTCATAAATTTTGGTGATTATTTTATTGCATTGTATATTTTCTACAGAAGAACGAGAATGAATTGGTTAATTATTCAATGCCCAGTTTTATAACTTGAATATAATCTTAATCTCACTGGGGAAGGGGAAAAAGGAAAAAATAATCAGTTATTTTATATAATTTCTGATTAAAAACATGCACAAATTCTTAATATTGTAAAATGATTTTTTTGTATGTGTGTGTTGGAGATCAAGCTCAGAGCCTTGTACATACAAAACATGCATTCTGCTACTGAGCTATACCCTCAGCCCCTAAAAATTTGATTTTCATTTAGCTCTATATACCAGTGAATTCTTAGTAATGGGTCATTGTAGCATATCTAGAAGTGTCTGTGTTTATTTTTAAACCACATTTATATATTCAACAGGATCATGACCGCCGTGTTCGAGAAGCCACACAACAAGCTTTTGAAAAACTTATACTTAAAGTAAAGAAACACTTGGCTCCTTACTTAAAAAGTGTAATGGGATATTGGCTAATGGCTCAGTGCGATACATACCCACCAGCTGCATTTGCAGCAAAAGATGCATTTGAAGCAGCTTTCCCTCCAAGCAAGCAACCTGAAGCCATAGCATTTTGTAAGGATGAAATTACAAGCGTAAGTTCTTGGAAACCACTTTTAAATTTTTTTTTTCTTAAGTATTTTAGTGAAATCAGGCATGTTACAATGACAGCTCTTACCTGCCATTGTAGGTGTGTCAGAAAAACAGTTTTGTCCTCTACTCTCATATCACAATCAACAAACAGAAGTGTGGCGATTTCTTCCCATTAGCTGGATTTCTAATTTAATTCAGTTCTTACATTCTTTAGAGATAGCTTTGAATGCCACAGGTTGAGAGTTCAGTCCCCAAGGCAGCCCTCACTTGAAACCCATTTGCAAGTCCACCCATATGAAACTTCATTTTTTCAGGGGAGGGGGTAATGGGAATTGAACTCAGAGGCATTCTACCTCTTAGCCACACTCCCAGCCCTATTTTTTATTTTTTATTTTTAAATTTTTTGTGGTACTGGAGATGGAAGCCAGGGGCATTCTACCTCTGAGCCACACCCCTAGCCCTATTTTATTCTTTTATTTTGAAACAGGGACTCACTGAGTTACAAATGGCCTCACTAAGTTGCTGAGGCTGGCTGCCAACCTTCAATCCTCCTGTCTCAGCCTCCCAAGTACTGGGATTACAAACGTGTACCACCATGCCCGACTTTGTTTTGAAACAGGGTTTCACTAAGTTGTTGAGACTGGCCACAAACCCCACTCCTCCTGTCTCAGCCTCCCAAGTACTGGAATTACAAGCCTGTGCCACCACACCCGGCTCATCCCCCCTTCTTATGTTTGACTAATAGTGTGGCTTATAGAATTCAGAGAAATAGTATACTTACATTTACTCATTTATTATAAAGGATATTTTAAAGGATACAAACATGCATAGGTGAGATCTAGAAGGGTCCCAGGTACAGGTGCATCTATCCCTGTGGAGTTGGGAGTGTACTACACTCCTGCCATGTCTATGGGTTCTTGTCTTCCTGCATGTCTCCACAGCTCCTGAAACCTGTCCTTTTTAGTTTTTATGGAGACTTCCTTTGCATAGGCCTGATTGAAGCATGGACTGTCATGTTGAAATGTGATGGGACAAAAAGGGCATGATCAAATGCTAATACACAGGGTGGGGAACCCAGCAAGGCCTGTCTGCTGTAGTATTCTTCTTGTCTCTTTGTGCAGCCTTCCTCTCTCCAGGATATGGGCCAGAACTCTTGTGGAATTGGGGGTCTTAGGTCAGAAAGGGTAGGTCAGAGGCTTTCCTTAATGGCCAGCACCAAGAGTGAAAGCCCGGAGGAAGATTAGAATTTCCATGACCTGATTAGAGTTAATCACCTGGGGAAGAGAGATTTCTATGACCTGCCTTGGGGAGGGAGTTGTAAGCCAGGAAACATGGACAAAAAAAATTCCCAAAATATGTCATGTTGTCACAGTAGGAGAATGAGGTAAGTGAAATATTAGCAACAAAAGGTATGCCTCCCCCCTCTCCTCAATTTGTGGTGCTGGGAATTGAACTCGGTGCCTCACACATAGTAAGCAAGTGCTCTATCACTAGGCTACATCCCCAGCCCATGATTGCCTTTTAGAAGTGTTAACAAAATTGGCCATTTGGGATTTTCAACAAAATCAACACTTTCTTAGCCGGGTGGGGTGGTACACACTTGTAATCCCAGTACTTGGGAGGCTGAGACTGAAGGATCTGGGTTCGCGGCCAGCCTCAGCTACTTAGTGAAGCCCTCCGCACCGTAGTGTGACCTGGTTTCAAAATAAAGAATAAAAAAATAGAACTGAGGTGTAGCTCAAGTGATAGAATGCCCCTGGGTTCAATCCCCAGTACTGCAAAAAAAAAAAAAAAAAAAAAAATTAACACTTTCTTTGTATTAGACCTTTCTATAATACCTACATTTTTGCCAGGCATGGTGGCACACACCTGTAATCCCAGTACTCTGGAGACTGAGTCAGGAGGATGGCAGGGATTGCAGGCATGTGCCACCACGTCTGGTCATAAATTGCCTTTGAAAAAGCCAAGTATGTGTATTCTCATTAGCAGACATGAAAATTTTTCCTCTAATGACCAACACTTTGCCAGGTTGATATCAGCCATAACTTTTTGTGACTTTTCAGTGATTCTGTGTCTAATAATGTTTTCTTTTTTCCTCATTTGCTGTTCTGGAAATCTAGACTTGAAAAAACAATCAAGTTTGTTAAAATTATATCAAGAAATAAAAGTAGATGATTGAGGAATGAGGGAAAAATCGAGGATTAAAAAATATTCATCCTGGCACTTATTTTCTTACTTAGTAGTCTGTTTCCACAGCACAGTATGTATGATCCTGCCTAAACATTTCCCTCTGTCCCTTTCTCCTTACCTTTTTCCTCTGAGGCACCTTTCCTATGAATTTCCATTACACATCAAATTCAGATTTCCTACCGTGGCTAACACGCCTCTGCTTAATTTATCTCATCTCTTTACCCAACACCTTCTCAACACCTCCCCTCCCTCCCCCCCGCCCAAATTACTTGATTCTAGTTTTCCAGTTAGGTTTTTCCATTCTGCATTTCTCAGGTGTACCATGCTTGTTTTACTAGGGAAAGGATATGTGTCTTTAATCATTTTTGAAAAATTCTCTAACCCATCCATTGGTTGATTTCAAATAACAAGGCATCAAGGTTATGAAAGTGAAGTGTCATGAATTTGGAGACAAAGTTTTAAAAAGTTTTGAGACAAGTAGTTTTTAGCACTTCGTAGACCTTTAAAAATTTTTTGCTTTTGGCTGTTATGGATGGATCAATGAATATATGGTTGATTTTCTTCATTTTATTTTCTCCTTAGTTGTCTGTGTCATAGTTAATTACAGCTGTTGGGTTTGAACTTTCCCAAGTTCAAAACCAGTTTGTTACAGACTTATTAGGAAAATGAAGATCAGCATGTCAGCATTACATGTCACAAAATGTGTTTTAAAGAAATACTTGTTATGTAAAAAAGCTTAATAGATGTTAGCTATTATTACTTCTGATAAAATTGAACAGTGGATTCTCTAGTACTGCACTCTAGAAGTAGACAGACTTACCCAACTTTTGAAAACCTTAGACCTAGCTGGGCATGGAGGTGCATACCTGTAATCCCAGTACTTGGGAGGCTGAGACAGGAGAATCGCAGGTTAGAGGCCAGCCTCAGCAACTTATAGGACAGGGGGTATATCTCAGAGGTAGAACGCCCCTGGGATCAATCCCCAGTACCCTCCCCCGCCCCCCCCCACACACAAAGGTAACCTTAGACCTTACTCTTAAGAGCAGAGTATAATATGTATTGGTTTCTAGTCAGGTAGGCTCTCAGAAGGGGAAGCACAATTTCTCAGATTTTCTAATTGATTAGTCCTGAACTGCTGTGTGTAAGAGAAATAAAGGAGGTGAGCAAAAGTACTTAGGGGAAAATTTCTCTGGATGGGAGCTGGAGGTAAGGGGGGGAGAGTATCCTATTCTTAGCCCAACAGCAGTCAACCTTGGGGATTGATAGAAAAAGAACAGTGAGTAAAGTTGAAGCCTTTCAATGTGTGTGTGTGTGGGTGTGTGTGTGTGTTTCGGGGGGTACTGGAGATTGAAATCATGGGCATTCAACTTCCAAGTTACAACCCCAGACCTATTATTTATTTTTATTTTGAAACAGGGTACCGTTAGATTAATGAGTCTCACTACTTCCTGAGGATGGCCTCAAACCTGCTACCCTCCTGTCTCAGCTTCTTAAAGACTAGGATTACAATGGTGTGCTACCACACCCAGGTCAAACCTTTTAGTTTTGCCAATTGATGTTGCTGTTAGGTTTACGAGATTTGTGGGATTTTTTAAAACTAGATTTTACTTAACCATGCTCTGTTTACCACTACCAGTTTAATAAAATCTCAAGACTTTGGTATTTTTCCTCCATCTTTAGGTGCTGCAGGATCATCTTCTAAAAGAAACACCTGATACACTCAGTGACCCACAGTAAGTTATATTGCTTCTATGTAACTAATGATTTGTTTCACTCCTAGATAACCAAATGTCATTTCAATGTGACGTTTTAAAAAAAAAATTCAAAATGCAGAGATGAAAATACTTAAGGCTATATGCCAGGTGGTGTGTTAAGTGCTTTTTATTTATAAATTGTCTTGTCTTTAAACCTCAATTATCTAGGAGCTGCACATTTAACTATTTGAAAGATATTTCTAGATTTTTACCACATTTATCTTTTGACAGTCATAGGAGCTATTTTAAGGTTTGGTTAAGAATAGTTGAAGAAACTAAGTAGTTCCATTGAAAGAGTAGTAAAAAGCCAGGCATGCCGGCTCCTGTAATCCCAGTACTTGGGAGACTGACAGAAGGATCACAGGTTTGAGGCCAGAGCATAGTAACTTAGAGAGCTGCTATTTCAAAATAAACAAAATATAAAGGGTGGGGGGTATAACTCAGTGGTAGAATCGCCTGAGTTCAGTCCCCATTATCACAAATTTTTAAAAAATGTAGTAGCCAGGCATGGTGGCGCGTGCTTGTAATCCCAGCATTCGGGAGGCTGAGACCAGAGGATCCGGGTTCGCAGCCAGCCTCAGCTACCTAGTGAGGCACTCCGCAACTTAGTGAGACTCGGTTTCAAAATAAAGAATAAAAAATAGGGCTGGGGGTATAGCTTGGAGGTAGAATGCCCCTGAGTTCAATCCCCAGTACCGCAAAAAAAAAAAAAAAAAAAAAAAAATGTAGTAAAGTGGAAGTATGGAGATTACAGCTTGAAATTTGTGGTATGGAATTTGAACCCAGGGCCTCCCTCATCCTAGGCAAACAAGCTGCACTCCCAGCCCTTTAATTTTGAGACAAAGTCTCCCTAAGTTGCCCAAGCTGGCTTCAAACTTGTGATCCTCCTGTCTCAGCCTCCTGAGTAACTGGGATTATAGGCATGTACCACCCTTCCTGGCTTTTTTTTTTTTCTTCCCTGTTATGTTCTAATAGAACTTCTAAGAATCTATAAGAGAGTTACCAGAGATGCCTTGATATCCATACTAGGATCCTCCTAGTACATGCTACTCAGAGCAGTGTACTTGCTCAGTGATTTTAAGCCGCAATCTACTTTGACCTCATATTAGTAGTAAAATGTGTGGTTAAAATTCTGTGTTTGTGTGCATGTATTTTGAAGGGGTTGGCACAGGAGGAGTAGAGATTTAATGATAAAATGTTTAAAAGAAAAGTGCCAGCTGTGTAGTTTTTAGCTTATTCTCAATCCTTACATGTCTTTTCTTTTCAAATCAAGAACTGTTCCAGAGGAAGAAAGAGAAGCTAAATTTTATCGAGTTGTAACTTGTTCTTTATTGGCATTAAAGAAATTGCTTTGCCTCTTACCTGATAATGAGCTTGAGTCTCTGGAGGAGAAATTTAAGTCTCTTTTATCACAGAATAAGTTTTGGAAGTATGGAAAACACAGCATACCTCAGGTATCTTAACTTTTTTATTTTAAGATTTTTTTTCTAATTTTCTTACAAGATTGTGTTTACTCTTTAGAATTCTGCAAGTATCTTTGTGGTAGGTCATTCAGAACTGAATTATCTCTTACTAGAATGTTATTTCTACTTCTACTTTTTTTTTTTTTTTTTTTTTTTGGTGCTGGTGTTTGAACTCAGACTTAAACTAAACACACATTCTACCATTGAGCTCCACCTCACCCTCTAGTTTCACTTTTTAAATTTAGTTTGAGCCTCAGTTTCACAATTGAATTACCATATTTCTTTGTTCATGACACCTTAAAATTGTTGGTGTATGCAAGGTTCTTCTAATTTAATGTAATTTTTTTTTTTCTATCTCCCTTTTCCACTTCTGGCTGATAATGTTTTTAATGTACGTGCTTTGTTTGTATAGTCTATTCTCATTATTTATAGTAGTTGTGTTCTTTAACATCAGTGTAAACACTGAATTAGTAAATACTGAACAATTGCCTCAAGGGAAAATACAGGGTTTTGGTTTCTGTGAGCCTCTGGTCACTTTTTTTTTTTTTTTCAATCAATTTATAACATTATTTAACACATATATTTTTGATTCATTAACATTGCACTCATGGCCAGCAAGCAGTACTGGAACTCAAGCCTGAGTGAAGCTTATTTAGCACATTTTCTCTATAAAGCACATAACAGTCTTGCACTTAGACACAATAGACAGCACTTTAGCACTACACTTAAAAGCCATTTAAAACTCAAAAATTACCACCAAAGCACAAGAATTTTGAAAAATGTAAGTAGATTCTGAAAAAAGATACTTTTTATATTATGAAAGCTAAAATAAGGCCAGCCATAGCCTAGTTTGATCTCAGCTGGGCAAATGCATTTTCAAGATTTTTTGTTATTTTAGGTCCTTTGTTCTGCAGTAATGTTTTAATCGTCTTTACCATGTATTATATGCCCTTATTGTTTTCTTTGCTTTTGTGAAATGGGCTTTCTTTTTTATTGTGTTTTCCATTGTTTCTGTTGATGTACAGGGAATGCTGTGCTTTTTGTATGCTAGTTTTGTACCCAGTAACTCTTCTAGATTCCTGTTCTAATAATCTGTCCTTGAATCTTTTTGAGTATTTTTTTCCTAGCTTGTTATATTGTTGCAATTCTACTCATTTGAGTTCCTTTCTAATTTATTTTTCCTTTGTTTCTTTATATTGGCTAGGTCCTCTAGTATCATGTCAAATAGAACTTTTTTATAGCAGGCATCTTAATCTCAGTGTTAAGTAATGTTTGCTGTAGATTTTATAAGGTTCAAGAATTTCCTTTTTACTTGTATTTTGCTGAATATTTTTTTTTTTTTTTTTTTTGCAGTACTGGGGATTGAACTCAGGGGCATTCTACCTCTGAGATATACCTCCAGCCCTATTTTTTATTCTTTATTTTGAAACAGGGTCTCACTGAGTTGCAGAATGCCTCACTAGATAGCTGAGGCTGGTCGTGAACCCAGATCCTCCAGTCTCAGCCTCCCAAATACTAGGATTACAAGCGTGGACCACCACACCTGGCTTGCTGAATATTCATATGAATATGAATTCCAGAATTTTTTTGGTTGTTTTTGTGTATGTGAATATACGGTTTTTCAGCCTTGTTTTCTGGAGACAAACTTTAAAAGTATTTTTGTCTTTTTAAATGTAAACATCATGTCTTTTTGACTGCTTAGGTAACACTTTACATTAAGTGTTTAGAGGTAAAATATTTTGTAGGGCCAAATATATCTTTTATTTTTTTGTTTTCTACTTACTCTTGGTACTAGGGATTGAACCCAAGGGCATTCTACCTTGAGCTATACCCCAGCCCTATTTTATTGTTTATTTTGAAACAGAGTCTCACTCAGTTGTGGAGGGCCTTACTAAGTACCTGAGATTGGCTATGAACCTGCAATCCTCCTGTCTCAGCCTTCCAAGTACTTAGAATTAAAGCAAGTGCCACCACACCCTGCTTGTATTTTTAGTACTCACAAAATATTACCTTATGCTCTAAATCTTCCTTTAGGTTTGCCTACATATTTATTGTTTTGTATCAGAAGAGGTTTGTTTTGTTTTGTTTTGTTTTTGGTTGTTTTTTTTTTCCCCATTCTCATTCTTGAAAGATATTTTTACCAGGTACAGTGTTGCATATTGGCAGGAAATTGTTACTGTTGAAGTCAACTACTAATGTCTTACTGTCCTTTCTTGGAAGGTAGCTTTTTTTCCTTTGGTTACTTTGTTTGTGTATATGTGGTACTAGGGATTGAATTCAGTACTGCAATCCTCCAGTCTCAGCCTTCCAAATACAGGGATTACAGGTGTATGCCACCAATGCCCAACCCTCTGGCTGTTTTTAAGAGTTACTCTTTGTGTTTTTGCAGTTGTGCTAGGATGTTTCTTGGTGTGGATTTTCATTTATGTATCCTGCTTGAAATTTATTGAGCTACTTGAATCTGTAGATTTGGGCATTTAATTGTCTCTGTAAAGCTCTCATTTATTGACTCTAGATATTTCCTTATCATTCTTTTTCTCCCTTTGAGATTCTGATTATATTTATATATATATATGTATATTCATACATATATATATATATATATATATAAATAAAATCTACTCTATCTTCTGTGTCTTCTGCTGTTTTTGATGTTTTCCATCTTTTTGTCTGTGTGTATGTGTGTTACTGGGAGTTGAACTCAGGGGTGTTCTACCTCTGAGCTGGATCTCCAGCCCTATTTCATTTTTTCTTTTGAAACAGGGTCTCACTAAGTTGCTGAGGCTGGCCTTAAACCTGTTCTACTCTAGTCTCAGCCTCCCTAGGTTTGGGATTATAGATACGTGCCATGATGCCCAACTTCATCTTTTTCTTTCTGTGCTACTTTATAGATAATTTCTTTTATCTTCCAGTTCACTGATTCTCCTTATTTATATCAAGTCTGCTTACTTCAATCATTCATGTTGCTGTAACAAAATACTTTAGATTGAGTAAATTATAAATATAGAAATTCATTTATGGACTAGCAGATTCAATGTCTGGTGAGGATTTGTCTCCTTCACAGATGGCACACCTTGCCATGTTCTCAAGTGGTAGAAGAGAAATAAAGGACAAACTTGCTCCTTGGAGTCCTTTTGTAAGGTCACTAATCCCATTCATGGAGGTGGAGCCCTCAAGACCTAATCATCTCCGAAGGCCCTGCTTCCTAACCATCACTCTGGCAGTTAAGGTTCCACATACCAGTGTTGGGAGAATTGGGAGAATACATTCAGACCTTAGCACTGCCCTTAATCTAAGAATTGTTACATTTATGTTAATTTATTTTTAGTTCTGGAATTATGCTTGATTCTTTTTCAGATGTACTGTGCCTTTTTTTTTTTTTTTTTTCGGTATGGGGATTGAACTCAGGGGCATTCTACCTCCGAGCTATACCCCCAGCCCTATTTTTTATTCTTTATTTTGAAACCAAGTCTCACTAAGTTGCGGAGTGCCTCACTAGGTAGCTGAGGCTGGCCGCGAACCCGGATCCTCCCATCTCAGCCTCCCGAATGCTGGGATTACAAGTGTGCGCCACCATGCCCGGCTTCCTTTTTTTTAGGATGCATGGATGCATTTTCCTACAATTTTTAAAAAAAACTTTGATTTCTTTATCATAAGCATTGTTATCATGCAGTTTGTGACAGATAATTCTAAGGTTTATTTAAAGTCTTGTTATCTCTCTGCTTTCCTTTGTTTCTGCTGATTTTGGCTCTTGGTGTTTTCATTTTTGTTTACTTGTTTATATTGGGTGTTCCAAATGAAAGGTTCTGTTAGTAGTAAAAAGGATTTGTTTGCTCCAGCCACAGGAGGTGTCAGTTAATTCTTTCAGCCTTCACTTTTGCCTTGGTAATTCCTAATGTCTTTTCAGCCATTTCATACCCTTAAGAAAAAATTTGAAAGTATTTTTATTACTCTTTTAGTTTTATTAGTGGGTTTATGTAAATAATCTTATCTGCTATTACTATAAATAAATCTTATCAAACTTTACTGGATTTTAATTCAGCTTTCCATTTCTTCTTTTAGATCCGCTCAGCTTATTTTGAATTAGTTTCTGCTTTGTGCCAACGCCTTCCACAGTTGATGAAAGATGAAGCTTCCAAAGTGAGCCCATCTGTTCTACTTAGTATTGATGACAGTGACCCTGGTGTCTGCCCAGCTCTCTGGGAAGCTGTGCTTTATACGCTGACAACTGTTGAGGTGTGTAAGAGAGGTACATTAAGTATACTGTGGAATGCTTGCCTTTCTAGTCATATTCTAGAACCCTTAGATACCATATGAGAGAGACCATTAGATTATGGTATCTAAAACTTATAGGAAAAATACCTTCTTGGAAATAAATGCTTAATTCATATTTGGTGTAAATCTTAAACTGTCTATAAAAATGGCATAGAGTTTTTATTTTAATGGGTGTTTGGCCAATATTCTTTAAACTTTGTCACAATGTAGTCAGTATATCCAAATCTTACATTTAACATACAGTTTATCTTTTTAAGAAGGAAGCTTTTATAGAAATCCTTTAAGTAACTATTTCTTGTAAGCATACAAAATATGTGATTACTACATGTAATATAAATTCAGAGTTTTAGTTTTAAGAGTAGTGAGAAATTTTAGCCCTTTAGGTAAAATATTTGATTTTTACTTTTAAGAGTCTGCATGTTTTTATCTTTCTTAATTGAAAAAGTATGTTTGTTATCTCTAATTATTACTGTAATATTTTCTTTGGTTAGGACTGTTGGCTTCATGTAAATGCCAAAAAAAGTGTGTTTCCCAAGCTGTCAATGGTGGTTCGTGAAGGTGGTCGGGGCCTAGCTACTGTCATATATCCTTATCTTCTGCCATTTATCAGCAAGCTTCCTCAGTCCATTACAGATCCAAAGTTGGATTTTTTCAAAAATTTCCTCACCTCTCTAATTGCAGGGTAAGGAATTTAAATTCTGTACTTTTGAAGCCAAAGACATTTTCTTATTTCATGCTCATTGTTTTTCTTCTTACTTGAATTTCTCCAAATTGTTTTGCTATTTGTTAAATACTTTTAAAATTTCAGAGAAATACAGTTGAATTTTGTTTTCCCCTTTGAGACGTGGTTGCTCAGGGTGGCTCAAGGGATCCAGATCATGCCTTCGCCTCCTGCATAATTGAGACTATAGGGACCTGGGACTGCACCCAGCTTGGTGTTAAGTTTTGTTTTGCAATGGTTGGGATCATACCTAGGACCTCACACATTCTCATCAAGTCTTGTGCCACTGAGTCGCATTCTGAGCCCAGAATTCTTTTCTTGAGCACTTTCAAAGCTTCTGTGATAACACCTAGCAGAAAGCTAGGTGTATTTTTAATACTGATAAATACAAATGTCCAAATGCAGAAACTGAGCCAGTAAAGTTTTTAAAAGTTTCCTAAAGTTAAATATGATAGTTGTTTACAATTTTTTTATTGAACAAAAGATAGTTTTATTAATGATTAATATTCTTTTAATATACCATTATCAACCTTTAAGTCTTCTCTTTTACATTTGCAGGTAAATTGATTCATAAGCAGAAACTATATTTTACCTTTGGCTAAACTATTTTTTTCGGTACTGGGGATGGAACTCAGGGGCATTCTACCACTGAACTACACCCCCAGCCCTATTTTTTATTCTCTATCTTTGAAACAGGGTTTCACTAAGTTGTGGAGGGCCTCACTAAGTAGCTGAGGCTGGCCTTGAACCTGGATCCTCTGGTCTCATCCTCCCAAGTACGGGAATTACAAGCATGTGTCACTACACCTGGCCTGCTAAACCATTTTTGAAAATACATGTTTTCTTTTCATATTTCTTCAAGTTTGTATTCTTATGGGCTACATTTATTTTGGTTCTTAATTTTTTTTTTTTTTTTTTTTTTTTCGGTACTGGGGATGGAACCTGGGGGCATTCTACCTCCGAGCTATAGCCCCAGCCCTATATTTTGTTTATTTTGAAACAGGGTCTCACTAAGTTGCGGAGGGTCTCTCTAGGTAGCTGAGGCTGGCTGCGAACCCAGATCCTCTGGTTTCAGCTTCCCAAATGCTGGGATTACAGCATGCACCACCATGCCCGGCTTCAGTTCTTAATTTTTAATTTAAGAATTTTGTTTTTTGAAAACTCATCTTTTTGTATGATGCCATTTCAGTATCTTTATTTTGGTGTTTTTGAGTTCTTCTGTTCTTATTCATGAAAGAGTAATCCATAGTTATTTATTTCTTAGGTCATCAACAGAGAGAACCAAAACGAGCCTTTCAGAGTACTCAGCAGTAATATCTGCTTTTTTTGAATGCTTACGTTTTATAATGCAACAAAACTTAGGGGAGGAAGAGATTGAACAGATGCTCGTCAATGATCAGGTACTAATGTAAAAATCATCAGTGCCTTTGCACACTGACTATAAGGAAGCACATTCATTGTGTTTTGTTGCCATTATCAGTGGTTAACCTTTGGTGGTAAGATTTATAATTTACAAATTGAATAATGTGTATTTCTGGCCAGATAAGTAAAAATTTTATACTCAGTTGCTAGTATACTATCATGCCTGAGGACTATGTGCCAAGCTGATTAAATATATCCAGTGTAGGATTCAAAAACCTTGACTGTTTTAGAGACATGAAGTGCAAAACAGAATTTTAAAGATGCTATTTGTGACCTTTTGTATTAACTTTAAATTATGTATTAGCTGGGCGTGGTGGCGCACGCTTGTAATCCCAGCATTTGGGAGGCTGAGACCGGGTTCGCGGCTACCCTCAGCTGCTTAGTGAGGTCCTCCGCAACTTAGTGAGACCCTGTTTCAAAATAAAGAATAAAAAATAGGGCTGGGGGTATAGCTTGGAGGTAGAATGCCCCCGACTTCAATCCTCAGTAGTGCAAAAAAAAATAAACAAATTAAATTATGTATTAATCATCTTGGTGATTCTAAAGTACTTAAGTTCCTTTATCCTTTTATGAACAATTAATGTTGGCTTTTAGATCCAGCAGTAAAGAGCAGGTTCTACAGTGTGTTTCCCTATGGTAAGAAGTCAATCGAATTATACAAACCTGATCTTAGTTGATGTCTTAGATAGTTAACTTTTCTTATTTTCCTAATTTAAGAAAAAGAATTCTGAATTCTATGGACCCTAAGGGTCTTTCATATAGGTTTATAGTCTATCTTGATGTGCCTATAACTAAGGCAGAAAAGCAAAAAATTTGAACAAATCCCAAAGATGCAAAGAAAATTAGACTGTGAATCATGGTCAATTACATAATAAAAGAAGAGTAATTCAGGTGGAATGTGGTGAAATCATTAAGCTATTTGTATGATAGAACAATAATCTTCCAGTTAAGTTTTTTTTTTTTTAAAGTTCTGGGGAAAAATTTGTGGTTTTCAGTTATTAAATATGAAATTTTATAGTGTTCTACAAATATCTTGTTTAAATTTTCTCTTGAAAACTGAAGTTTTATATTTTTTACCTTTCAGTTGATCCCTTTTATTGACAAAGTTCTTGAAGATCCAGGATTGCAACATGGGCAACTATTTAGCCATTTAGCAGACACTTTAAATTCCTGGGAATCCAAAGCAGACATGGAAAAAGATGACAAAATGGCTCACAACTTGGAAAATGTACTACTGAATTTCTGGGAAAAACTTTCAGAGATCTGTGTCAAGAAAATCAATGAGCCAAAAGCTGATGTTACATGTGTTTTGGGTGTATCTAACCTATTACAGGTCCTTCAGAAGCCAAAGAGCTCCTTAAAGTCAAATAAAAAAAAAAATGGCAAAGTTAGATTTGCTGATGAGACCCCTGAAGGTACTAAAGAGAATGAAAAATGTGCATCTTCAGAAGGAAAGAACAGTGAAGGGTCTGAATTAGTGACTGAATCTTGTCTTACTGAGAATTCTTTGGATCTTGTGTCTCCCCTAAGGAAAAAACCCTTAGAAGACTTAGTCTGTAAACTTGCGGAGATGAGTATTAATTATGTCAATGAACAAAAGTCAGAACAACATCTAAGATTTCTTTCTACTCTACTTGACTCCTTCTCTTCCAGTCAAGTATTTAAAATGGTTCTTGGTGATGAAGAAGAAAGTATTGTTAAAGCAAAACCTCTTGAAATAACCAGGCTTGCAGAAAGAAATCCTGCAGTGCAATTTCTGTATCGTAAACTAATAGGTTGGCTAAATGAAGATCAAAGGAAGGATGCTGGTTTCCTGGTGGACATTTTGTATAGTGCCCTTCGTTGCTGTGACAATGACATGGAAAGAAAAGATGTCTTGGATGATCTAACCAAGGTATTACTGTGTGTATCCTCTAAAATATTTATTTAGTTAGTGGTAGTGGGGTTTGAACCCAGGGGCATTCTGCCTATGAGCTATACCCTCAGCCTTATTTATTTTATGGTGCTAGGGATAGAATCCAGGGGCATTCCACCTCTGAGCCACACCTCTAGCCCTATTTTATTTATTTGGAAACGGGGTCTTGCTAAGTTGCTGCATGCCTCAAGTTGTTGATGCTGTCCTTGATTCTGCGATCTCTGTCTCAGCCTCCCAAGTACTGGGATTACAGGTGTGTACTACCATGTTGGGCTCTAAATTATTTTAAGCCGGGCATGGTTGCGCACACTTGTAATCCCAGTACTTGGGAGACTGAGACAGGATCACAGGTTTGCAGCCAGCCTCAGCTACTTAGTGAGGCCTTCCACAACTTAGACCCTGTTTCATAATAAAGAATAAAAAAAGCCGGGCGTGGTGGCGCACGCTTGTAATCCCAGCATTCGGGAGGCTGAGACCGGAGGATCCGGGTTCGCGGCCAGCCTCAGCTACCTAGTGAGGCACTCCGCAACTTAGTGAGACTCGGTTTCAAAATAAAGAATAAAAAATAGGGCTGGGGGTGTAGCTCGGAGGTAGAATGCCCCTGAGGTCAATCCCCAGTACC